>CM064571.1:4452519-4737519 GCA_032716605.1 Paralithodes platypus | reverse complement strand
AACTAATTGGTAACTGGATGCGAGTGAGTAGGCTCTGTCAAGCAGTGTCTTTATCGCATTAATCTTCAATTTATTTTGACAATAGCTAAAGAAACTCGTCCCTAGTCACGAAAACGTACTGTTACGGAAAATTGAGAAGCAAATTTGTTTACCATTGATTTTCGTGATAAGTATATCTAAAAAAGCAAGTCTATTTTCGGATTCGGTTTCCATTGTGAACTTCATATTCTTGAGTTTTGCATTTATATAATACAAAATAGAGTTGGGCGTGACTGAGATCCTTGAATATTACTAGCCTATCATCAACTTACAGTACCTCCGGTACAATTAGGGTTTAAAATTAGCGGGGCATTGACCAAGCCAGTTTGAAAGGAGGAGATACATTTAGTCATTCCTTACCTAGGCAAAGTCTCGAGTAAAGTAGAAAATAAGTTAAGAAGATATTTGCTAAAATTTTACCCGCAAATTACTTTCAGCTTCATTCATAAGAATACGTTTAAAATGTGTTCATCTTCGTTCGTCAATTATATACAAGTTCACTTGCCCTTGCTGCCAGGGCCCAGGCATGGTATATTGGAAGCTCATACTGAGCTTTCAAGACTCGAATTGACGAGCACATAGGTCAGTCTAGTAGAACAGGTCTGCCTCTCAACTCTCAAGTCGCCTCCTTACTCAGCTGTACGGGAACACGCTATATATGTCTTGTGGTGTTTGTGTTCACAAAAATCATTTTAACATTTTGGACTCCTGTCCACGTGCTGATATTAGAGTTTTAGAATCCCTCTACAGTATATTTCAAAATTAATACTCTCCCTTAACTGCATCATCGCACCCGCTTAACTGTGTTTAAATTACCCCTCCTTCGTATTAACCATATCAATCTCCCCATATATTATGTATGTCCGAATTACTTTTAATAAGCGTTTAAGTGTCCATATTTTAAAATGTTCTTTTTGATTTGTAGACCACTGATGATGACACCAGTTTGATGTCGAAACGTTTGGTAATAAAGTATAGAACAGTTTGTAGCGTCCTTTTTTCTTTTATTCCTGCTGTATATATATATATATATATATATATACTGAGGAATATATCTTCTAAGCGTAATAGGGAAGGTATACAGTAGGGTACGTAGTGATTGAGAGAGTGAGAGTGAGAACGGAGAAATGGATAGGCAACGAGCAGGGAGGTTTTAGGAAGGGAAGAGGATGTGTAGATCATATTGTTACCCTGAATTGTGTTGTGGAGAAATATCTGGAGAAGAAACAAAAGGTGTATGTTGCCTTTATGGACTTGGAGAAGGCCTATGACAGAGTGGATAGAGAAGGTTTGTGGAAAGTACTTAGAATATACTTAGTAGATGGCAAGTTGCTGAAAGCAGTGAAGAGCATGTATGAGGGTGCAAAGGCGGCAGTACGTGTGGAGAGTGAGCAGAGCGAGTTCTTCGACCTGAATGTTGGTTTCAAATAGGGGTGTGTGATGTCCCCGTGGTTTATTTACTGTATATATGGATGGAGACATGAAAGAAATAATATCAAGAGCAGTGGATGTTGGTGTATCGCTGAAAAAGGAGGGAATTGAGTGGAATCAACCTATACTGCTGTTTTCGGATGATACAGTTCTGATAAGTGATAATGAATGGGAGTTGCAGGGTCTGGTAAATGAGTTTGGAACAGTGTGCGAAAAACGGAATTTGAAGGTAAATGCGGGGAAGAGCAAGGTTATGGTCTTCGAAAAGGGTGAAGTCACAGAGTGTGAGGTGAAGCTGAACGGTCAGGCTATGGAGATCGTCAACTCTTTTAAGTATCTGGGCAGTGTGTTGAGTAAAGATGAGACTATGGATGAAGAAGTGCGGGAGAGGGTACAACAGGGGAAGAGGGTTGTAGGAACGCTGAAAGCAGTAACAAGAAATAGGGTGGTCAGTATGGAAGTGAAGAAGTCCTTGCATGACAGTGTGGTAATCCCGACACTGACTTACGGAAGCGAATCATGGACGTTGGTTGAGAGACTCAGACCAAGAGTGAGAGCAGTGGAAATGAATTACTTAAGAAGTGCGTGCGGAGTTACATGGAGGGATAGACAGACTAATGAGGAAGTAAGAAGGAGGTGTGGTGTGGAGGTAGATGTGCTGGAAAGTGTGAAAAGGAACAACTTGAGATGGTTCGGCCATGTGGAACGTATGGAAAGCGAGAGAATGACTAAGAGGGTGTACGAGAGCGAGGTGGAGGGACAGAGAGGGAGAGGTAGGCCGAAGGAGAGGTGGAAGGATGGAGTGAGGAAGTATATGAACGAAGGCGGTGCTGGTTGGGGGGAGGGGCGTCGACTGACTGGGGACAGAGGTGCATGGGGACGGTTCGTTCGTGGCCACCCATTCTGGGATCACGGCGTCAGGCAATAGATAGGTAGATAGATATATATTTATTAGTGGCCCCGTAATCATTGACGAACATGCCTATTACATAAGGCATCCTCTTCAAACACTAATCCGCCGTAGTTTGAATCTACCGCGCAGAGCATTTAAAAACTGAGGAGCCTTCATCATGAGCGCACGCGACCTCACTCATGGCTTCAGTCATTATGAATTGGGTTCTCACTACGAAAAAACTTCGTAAAAAATAAAAAGAAAAAGAAAATAAGAATAACTATCCAATAAGCTTTCCATCATTTCGTGGATGTACTTGTGTGGATTTCTGACCAGACGCTGATTCAGGCGTCATTCCTCCTTCTCTGCTCTGCGCTCAGCCTGCCCGGACGTACCTTCCAGGCTCCGCTGGTTCCGCATTCGTTGCGTCCCTAGTGAGTTTTTTCTCATTTGTTTACTCTAGGATGTATCGAGTAAGGTTAGGATAGGCATAGCAGGAGTGTCCTGGGCTGGTTGCCCGCAGTGCAGTGTATTTTGGGTCGTGTGTATGGGGCATCTATTTCGGATGTACCCTCGTGGTCCTGTTGTGGACACGTGAACTTTTCACAGTTGTGTTAGTTTGTGATGCAGGCGGCTTTCATTACGCGTTAATTATTGCTGCCTTTTATCCTTCTGATGAGGTAAGCTGTGTTTTTTTCTGACGTTCCCAGCGTATTTTTCTTCACTTAGTGAAGTTTTTTCTGGGTCCGTGTCAGGCTTCCCGGGGTGGGAAGTTATCGCTACGGTGGTGTGTTGGCGGTGGTTCCTGTTGTGATATTCCAATGTGTGTTTATATTTCAACTATTTTCATGCCGTCTACCTAGGCCTAGCCAGCCGCTCGTAGCTTTGCCACATGTCTAGTGTTATTTATTTTATAAATATGCCCTACTGTGTCATGTGTATCCGGGTTTTAGTTGTGTATTGGCTAATTCCTCGGACTATAATTGTTTCCTGGTTTAGTTGTGTATTGGCTAATTCCACGGATTATGTTGTGACCTTGGTTAGTCGTGCGTGACTCTCCTCGTGTCGTATTGTTCAGATGGTGTCTGTTCAGGGTGGGGCTTGCCTTCCGGCGGGTTTTTCTCGGTTTCACCATGAAAAATCCTGACCGATGAGCAGTGTTGGGCCACACGTGGTTTTTAACTCTGGCTGGTTCCCCGGCGTGGGGAGGTGTCTGTGGCACTCCAGGACTGCGTCTCTGTGGGTGCCTGGTTTCAGGCCTCCTTTAATTCCCGGCGGGATGGCTGTACCCATCCTTATATATATATATATAAAAAACGACGTTCTTGCGAACATTCGTTTTTATAGGTTTTTTCTACCTGGTTTACGACAACCACATGGAAAACCTAGCTGTTGTTTAGGCGTTCCTCCCCGGCGATCTTTTACAAAGAAGTGGGGTCAGGAACTTGTGGGGTTAACTTTTAGACTTCTCACCCGGCGGGTGCACCTGAGCAGGGTGGGATAAACGACTTAGGTCTCATATAGTTAACCAATCCATTTTAGTGATACTCTGTGTATCGCTGCCTTTACTCTTACGGCAATTGAAGGTTCAGTGAGGTTTAACCAAATCGATTCCCACACCCGGCGGGTGCTCCTAAGTGGAGGAACTAAGGAATTTATAACAAATTCAATTTCGATTAACCTTAATTTGGTGATACATTCAGTATCGCCGCCTTCTATTTTTACGACGATCTTTTGGGACAATTCGTTAAAATATCAGATCTCGTATATTCCTGCCCTGGGCTATTCTACTAAAATATTTCAAGGGCCGGCGTCTTTATGAGGGGGGCTTTGTTACAAAATTGAATCTTGAGACAGTCACCACCTCCTACAGACTATAAGTGCCATACTGGACCATTATATCAGAGGGTATTCTTCATGTTCTTTAGCTAAAAAGATTTGTTTAGCCTCTTTACACCCCGCCGCGTAGCGAGATGTGTTAGCTGTGTCTTTGCATCCCGTTACCCGGCGGGTTATTAACACTTGTATGCGAACACTTGGGTTAACCTTATGAGCATTAATTCCTGGAAATTTTTCTTTATTTTTCCAGAGCTGAGCTCCGGCGGACCAATACAGACCCGGCGGTAGTTTCCTCACACCAGTCTCTGTCATGGCTACTGTGGCCCCAGTTTTTGCCCTGTGCATTACCCCTACTTGCGCGGGTATCCCGATTTTTGCGCATACCCTTTGCATAAGGTGTGTTAAATGTCTAGACCGTTCAAGGGGTCTCTGGGTTACACTTAATTGTTCCTTTTGCTCCCAATTAGCCAATAAAGTCCTGTGTGACAATGACAAGACCGCGGCGGTAGCGTTGAGAGAGGTCAGACAACAAATGTCGGCCTACACTACCATTGTCGCACATAAGTCACTTCAATGTGACAACGTCCCACTTTGGGATAAGTTGCTGTCAGAGCACCCTCCCCCTAAACGTACCTCTAGAGTAACGGGTTTTAAGCCGACAGAGACTAGCCAGGGTTCTGTATCATCTGTGGATACGTCTAAACGCCCGAGAGAGCCTACTCCCCCGGCAGCCACCTCCTCGTCGCAGGCGAGATCGAGGTCAAGGTCACCTCTCAGACAGCAGTCTTCAAGTCGTGCCTCTTCCCCGGCGAGTAAGAAGAGTAAGACGGAAGCTTCCACCAGTGGTCATGGTGGTGATTCTTCCAAATCTAGGTCTAGTTCGCGGTCACACCGTAGCCACAAATCCTCCAAAAAGGATTCCCATAGGAAGTCCTCTCGACATTCTCCTAAGTCTAGTGCATCTCGTCGTACCTCTACACCTGAAAATTTTTCTGTTACAGCCTCAGAGTATAGTGAAGCGCCTGTCCCTAAACAAGATTTACCTATTGATATTTTAACCCTAGAAATGGAAAGTTCAGGAAATTCAATAATTGAGAATGTTTCCGACTCTCAAGAGAGCGTAGGCCAGAGCCTCGGTGTTTGGCGGTTTGCTCAACCAGGGTCTGACCATCCACGTCCGACTCATACGAGTCACACAGTAGCCGATGTCCACAGGGACGCGGCGACCCCATCCTCTATCCCTGACTTATCTTGGAAACAAGGTGCCCCTGCCTCGGCGGGGTCTTCTCAGGAGGATCGGGAGGAACAAGATGAAGTGTCAATAATTTCAGATAGGGATGGACAAGGGTCAGGCTCAGGCCTGGACGCCGCCCATGATAATACTGATTCACCTGAAAGTTCTGCATCTAACCAGTTTGTTACAGCACAAGAAATTGATGGGTTACTTACTCATGCTCTATCTAAATTCTTTAGTCAACAACGAGAAAACCCCACAATGGACTTGGGGGCTCCCTTGACAAGTTCTGCGGTACGGCCTCTGATAACGTCAATCGATTTATCTAAGATTCCTAACCCTCCTACTCTGTCACAGGCAGGGAGCTCTAAGCCAGCTACGGCGGCATTCACTACGTCAAATGTCAGGGTCATCACGGATGTTAATCCACCCCCTCTAGACAAAGCGCCTCTTAGAAAGGTAGCTATGCCCCTGCTTTATGGGCCAGACGAGTCATGGGTTCTTTTGAACCCCTCTAAGCCAGAGCTTGCCCAGCCTACCTTGTCAGGGGAACTCCCGGTACCACGTGAGTGGTTTATCCAGGGAAATAAGTCAAAGAAATTAAGGGCATTGGATGCCTTGGGTAATGTTTTGGACGTAAATATCAAGGCTATACCTAGTTATTATCATCAGGATTATTTTGTTTATGCATCTAAGCCTGCTTTACCCCCTGCCTCAGCTTCAAAACTTTTTTCAGACTGGTCTAAGCGGGATGGGTTTAATGATATTAAGGCTCTGTCGGCTCTTACTCCTGAACTAGATTTACAGACCATCACAGACGAGACAGCTAATCCAGTGTTGAAGGTGGGACAGTTGGGACCAGGACCTTGGGTGGATTGGGAGGTAGAGGCTCAAAACTTTGCAACCACTTTCACTTCTAAATCTTCCCACCAGATCCCTCAGGATACACATTCATGGTTCTCCATGCCGGTAGGTTCTGCCGGCGGAGTTCCGTCAGCTTTATTTTCTTTTCTAGCTGCCCCTAAGATTAATCTTTGTGAACTAAAGGACCCATTCACTACCCCTACTCACCTAGACACAGAATTTAGGCTAAGGGGAAAAGCTTTCCGCCTGTTTTCACAGTACATAGTTTCTCAGCAGGTGGCTAAGTCTTTACTCCGGTCTACTCAGGCAATCGCAGACGCGGATGCTCGAAGATCAGTTGAGTTATCCCGGCGTCTGATTCTTCAGTCGTCGATTCAATCCTTAGGTGACATACGCACAGCCTTACTTGAGGCGGTGCGAGCACGGCAGGATCTTAGGATGTCATTAGTTCGCAAGCTGCCTGATCGCATTGCTAACCAGGTGGTAATGTCCCCAGTACTTACTCCTTCTTTAATGTCCCCTGATGTATGGCGAACAGTGTTTAACATGGCACAGGCCGTGAAGCACAGTCCCGCACAGGCTAAGAAACCTGCATTTAACTTCCCCAAACCTAAGCCTCCTACTAAAGCTCAGCCAGGGGGTTCTAAGCCATTTCTTCCGCCTAAGTCCTCCCAATCCCCCCTGGGTCAGTACAGGCATAGACAGAGAGGGTTTTCAGGACAGAGAGGACGCGGCCAGTATAAGCCGGGGCAGGGCCAGTCTTCGGCCCACACCAGCCAGCCGGCGAAGCGTCCAACACCACCAAACCCACCATAAAAAAACTAAAGTCTCTCTCACTCCCAGTGCCTATCTTAAGGGAGGAACCGAGGGAAGTACAGCCGGCGAACCCTTGTCTGCTAACTGGGTCGTTCCGAACGTGTCACCAAGCATGGCCGTTAAAAACCTGGGCACGGATGGTGGCACGCAAAGGCATCACTTGGCAGTGGCTCCGGCGACCTCGCTTACGTCAGCCGACAACGGCAAATTGTGTTTCATTAGAGGTGGAGTCGCTGGTCCAGGAGATGATTGCCAAGAATGTCATCATCCCGGTCCCTCCAGATTACCCTGTATTCACGTCAAAACTGTTTTTGGTTCCCAAACGGGACAGTGTTCAGATGAGGCCGGTCGTAGACCTGTCTTATCTGAATCTTCATATTTACAACGAGTCTTTCAGAATGTTAACAGTTCATCAAATCAGGCTAACACTTCCGCCGGGAGGCTGGATGTGTTCCCTAGACCTGACAGACGCCTATTGGCACGTGTCGGTCAACAAAAGATTTCAAAGGTTTCTGGCCTTGAGGATCAGGCACCAAAATTTTGTTTTTCAGAGGATGCCGTTCGGTTTGAACCTAGCACCTCGACTATTCACGAAACTAGTCCGGCAAGCCCTGATGCCGTTGTTAAAACAGGGAATCAGAGTGTTGTGGTATCTAGACGACTGGCTGGTGGTGGCAGAGACACAACAATTATGCATAAAACATGTCAATATCATTTTAAATCATGTCAAAACTCTAGGCTTCAAGGTAAATCTGGTAAAGTCAAACCTTGTACCCTCAAGAGTAATTCAGTGGATAGGGCTGGTCTGGGACACCGCCGCTCTCACTCTGAGTCAGAGTGTGGACAATCGCAACAGGTTTCGCAGGAAACTGTTCAGGTTTCTTCACAGTCTGACTACGACACGAAGAGTCTGGGAGTCTCTGGTCGGCTCTCTCAACTGGATTCAGCTAACTGTCAAGTTGGGCCGGTTGAAAGTAAAACTATTAATATTGGAAGGCAACAAATATTTCCCACTCTTACCGGCGGGAAAATTATGGCCCATACCAAAATTAATCCACACCTTACTAGCGGTCTGGGCGAAGAGGGAAACATTGCACTCAATCATGTCATGGACCTCTCCTCCTCCAACGGTATGGGTAGACACGGATGCGTCAGGCACCATAGGGTGGGGATTTCAGTCAAATCAGGGGCACCAGGGTCAGGGTCTTTGGTCCCACTTAGAAATCTCTCACATAAATGTCAAAGAGTTACTAGTCCCCTTGTATTTCCTTCAGGCTCACGGCCCGGCGTTACGGGGCAAGTCGGTGGCCTTCAGAATGGACAATCTGAATGCAGTTCACTGTATTCAGAAACAAGGGTCAACGAGGTCAAGGAAGTTGCTACTCGTGTCGGAAGAGATTTTTGTTCTAGCCAGCAGTCTAGATATTTATCTTCACGCATCTTATCTCCCAGGCGTAGCGAACGTCTGGGCAGACGCTCTGTCCCGGAGACAGAGCACGACAGTAGAATGGGAGCTCAAGCAACCCATTTTCGACCTAATGATTGCGGAGCTCTCCCATCCACAAGTGGATCTTTTTGCGTCCGACGAGACTCACAAGCTCCCTCTATACCTCACCCGCCGAGCGATAACGCCGGCAGGGGGGCCAGACGCCCTAGTGACAGACTGGAACAGATGGAGCTCCATCTATCTGTTTCCGCCGCCAGATGCGTCACTAATGTGCCATGTAGTGAACAAACTACGAGTTTATCGAGGCTTAGTCTCGCTAATCGCGCCCCTGTGGCCGGCGCAGGTGTGGTACCAGCAATTAATAATGTGGTGCCCGGACCCGGTATCGCTCCCGGTCGGGTACTTCCACTTAGACACGATTGGCAACCTAGCGACCTCGCTGACTTTTGCATTATGGACATTCAGGAGGGCAAGTGGCTAGCACCATACGGTAGGGATGTGACCAATAAATTGCTCAATCAATATACTCAGTCTACTAAGCGACAATATCAATCTCATTGGAAAGCTTTTACTTCTTGGATTGTTAGAACGGAACAAACTGTACCCTCAGTGGCATTGGTTTTTAATTACTTGAACTATCTGTTTGAGCAGAAACGTTTATCTGTGGTAACTTTGAAGAATCACTTAACTGCGATTAGAGTGCCCTTTTTCGACCTTACAGGTCTATCCATACCGGTGGCGGAGGAAACAGGATTTATGAGAGCGTGTTTTAAACTCCGCCCACCTCCCCGTCAGCTCATGCCTACTTGGTCTCTGGACAAAGCTTTGTCTTTACTTCATTCTCGTCTGTATCAAAATACTGCAGACTTTGCTTTAATCTTAAAGAAGGCAGTTTTCCTTTTGGCTTTGGCCACCGGAAACAGAGTGTCTGAGCTGGCGGCGATGAGCAACACACCTAATTGTCTTAGGTTTGGTAGACTTAATGATTCAATTTCCATTGCACCCTCCCCGGTGTTTGTAGCCAAGAATGAGCATAGTGCACACGTGTTTTCTGAGTTCACGGTGCCGGCGTTAAAAAGGGGAAAGGTGCATCATAATTTATGTCCAGTGCAAGCTCTAACCAAATATTTGAGAATAGCTCCTCAAAACCCCCAAGGTGCTTTATGGGTAGCGAGTACGGGTAGACGCTTACTTAAACGGCGATTAGCCTCTCTTCTGGTAGAAGTCATTAAAGAGAGTAATCCCGGCGTTGTGGGTAGGGCCCACGATTTACGCAAGTGGGCGGCCTCTTTACGTTTCCTGAAAAACTTTTCAGTTGAAGATATTGCGTCCACACAGTTGTGGGCGTCTAATCATACGTTTCTCTCTAGATACTTGTCAGTTGCTCTAGACAAACCTTCCTTACCATGTATAGCTTTAAGGCAGAGGGTCTAGGTGGCCCTGCAGTCACTTATGTTTACTTTCACGGAAGGGGGGGGGGGGGGGTGCAGTCAGTTGACATAGGACACCCTAGACCCCGCCGGAGTATGAGAGCTGTGATACAATTTAAGGTTAAAATGTGATATGAAAATTTCTCTGCGAGAAATTGTGCTAGTACAAGGTTTAGTACAAAACAACGGTGTTGTTATAGTAGTTTTAGCTGCGAAAGCAATGTAATATTAGTTCAATGGAGTTCATTTGCAATTGATCTCCACATGTATTTTGGGGTTTATGATGTGCACATATAAACTTATAACTTATTATTTTTGTCACCACTCGTTGAGTGGGGTGCCTTTTGTAACTACAGATCTGTGTTCAGAATCTTCAGGGTTACCCATTTTTGTCGGGCAGGCTTCTTTGAAGCACGCACCTGCCTGAACCCCTTTTTCTTGTATATTTCCGGCCTACGCCGTATTAAATACATTTTTCAAAAGTAAGAATACTATGTGGTTGTTTTTATTATCTGCTTTTCTAGAGTTATGATATGATTACGAATGTCCCCCTCCAGTCTTAGATATCAGGCATGTTCGTCAATGATGGAGGGGCCACTAATAAATTATAGGTTTGACTCCTGTAAGGAGATAAAGAAAACCTAATATTTAGTAGTGGCCCCGTAATCATTGACGACTGGGGCCCTCCCGACCGTCCCCTTCCCATTCGTTGATGTATTAAGGATTTTGGTTTACTTGATATGTCAGTGAAGGAGGAATGACGCCTGAATCAGCGTCTGGTCAGAAATCCACACAAGTACATCTACGATATGATGGAAAGCTTATTGGATAGTTATTCTTATTTTCTTTTTGTTTTTATTTTTTACGAAGTTTTTTCGTAGTGAGAACCCAATTCATAATGACTGAAGCCATGAGTGAGGTCGCGTGCACTCATGATGAAGGCTCCTCAGTTTTTAAATGCTCTGCGCGGTAGATTCAAACTACGGCGGATTAGTGTTTGAAGAGGATGCCTTATGTAATAGGCATGTTCGTCAATGATTACGGGGCCACTACTAAATATTAGGTTTTCTTTATCTCCTTACAGGAGTCAAACCTATAATATGCATATATATTTTACTTTTTGTGTTTTGTTTTGTGTGGGGGGGGGGGGGGGGGGCGTGAAGAGGGGGTATCTTTCTTTTTTATTTACACCCAGCCGGATACGAACCACCAACAGTCAGGCCGAGTGTTCTTGCTTCATTCCACTACACCATGGTGTGATAAAGGAGTCTTAACCATATCCTATTTATATTAAGTTAAAGAGAAGGGAAATCCTTCATGGAGAAAGCATTTCATTTCATACACATGTCGTAGGGTCCATATTCCAGGATGCCATACAAGGATATTAACAAGTAGGTTAAGTATCCTTTATCACGCCGTGGTGTAGTGGATCAAAGCATGGACACTCGTCCTGACTGTTGGTGGTTCGAGTCCGGCTGGGAGTATAACACACATTTAGTAGATCACGTGTATTTGTGTGATACTGTATATATATATATATATATATATATATATATATATATATATATATATAAATAGTATATACTGTACACTCAGACACATATCCTATAGCTGGAGCTGGCCAACTCGAGACAAACCTCGAACAGAAGCAACAAATTAACATAACAATACAAATTCACACACATCTAGGTCGTTCACGGATAGATCCAGAGTCCAAGGCCCATTTGGGGTCCCCAGCAAAAGACTCCTAGGTCCTAGACCCGTAAAGAGGTTCCGGTCTCCTCAATAGGTTATGGAATACAAATGTGCACATAAATATATGTTGTTATTAAATGCATGACTATATGGATTAATGAGACCAAAAATGATTAAGGGTTTACAATTGAAGTTGAATTTAGCTCTTACCTCTTTATTTGTCAAATATCTGATGTTTCTTTGGGGTTGTTGCTGGGGATTTACGTGCAACTGTTAAGCATAATTTATGATACTATTTGACTGTATTGTATTATATTATAAATAAATAACACCTTCGAATGAGCCAAACTTTCAAATATCTTAACAAATATATATCTGCATAACATATGTCTGTGCTACACGTCCCCATTATTCAGCCAAGCTTATGAGGAACATGACTAGGGCAGAGGGTTTAAGACCTGCTCCTGAACTCCAATTGCCTTTTGAGCTCCAGTGAATGACTTTAATTAACCCGGTGCTCGGTGCGACAAGCCAGCATCCACCATTAAGGGGAGTAGGGTTTAATTATTAACATATTTGTTATGTATTTATTATTGTTTAATTTTCCTCGCTAGACCTCCATCAAGTTTAGCCCTTCAAGGCTTATGACGCGTGTTTACAGTTTATTCTGCCTATCATTAAGCGATTCTATACAATTTTGGAAGGATCTTTGAGCATCAACAGGGTAAATACTATCTCAATCAACCCTCTGACTTCAATAATTATAACCTTCCTAATCTGAATAAAATCGTCATATAATAGCCAGAAAACATATAAGAAGTGCGTCATCGATCATCAGAGGGATAACAAAAATAAATGTGTACATTATTTGGTAGAAACATATCCCGGCTGAAAGCCGATTCCTCCAAAATAACAGGCTCCCTATCGCTAGTCAGGAAAACAATCGACATCTCGATTGCACGAAAGGTCTTAATATTTAATACAAAATGAGACGAAAGGTTATAAAATAGCCAAAACAAATGGAGCGAACGTCTTATAATCTCATTACTAATGGGGCTAAATATAAAGGAAAAGGGGTCTAGAAAAAAAAAAAACTTCCCGTTAACTGATACATAGGAGAGAGAGGCATGGAATGTGAAATACCGTGCAGTCGCAGGCTGTTCAATAGTATGTGGAAGAAACACTCCCACGAACTGGCGTACTGTTATGGAAACAAATATATTGTTTTGTTCTATGTGCATGAAGGAGACAAATGGCAAAGCCGCCTACAACAAGTATCCCCCCAAAGTTGAAATAGTGATGGAGAGCCAACACTCCAGGTACGCTTGAGGTGGTGTAGGTGTGCTGGAAAGAAGTGTGGTGTGCTTGTTAACCCCTTCTGTACCGGCGACGTCTTTTTGTTTTATTATATTTTAGCTGTATTTAGACAATTTCGTGCAGCCTAAGAAGGATCTGTCGTAGAAAAAAGGGTTAAGTGAGATAGTTCGAAGCCTATCAATTGCTGGAGGTCCTATTGAAGCTGACTATAATCGTCTAATAGTAGCTAGATTGAAGTTAAAAAGACATTGCCGGTACAAAAGGGGTTAAGTGTAATGCATGGACAATGGGGTGTTTGTAAGAGTTAACTGGATTACTGTTTGTGTAGGTGAGACAAATATAGAGTATAGGTTTTCAATTTCTTGTCTTCACTATTTCGTTATAGTCCGGCAGCCACCAGGCTCAACCTTGGTTATGGAATCACCTGTAAAAGAGAGAACTGTTGTTGATATCCAGGCCACTGTAAAGAAACATCAGAACATAATTCCAGCAATATTGGCAGGTCATGCTCTTACTGGATGTGATACAGTGGCAGCATGTTTTGGTATAGGAAAAGGAAAGATGTTGAAAGTACTGAAAACAGGTCTGAATCTGGATATGATAGGTAATGCTGAGGCTAACTGGCCTGAGGTGCTTGAACAGGCAACAAAATTCATAGCTTCCTGTTATGGACAATCAAAGACCAATTCTATGTCTGAGGCCAGAGTAAGTGTGTGGACTTCAAGAACGGGGGAAGTCGGGAGCAACACTTACTCCCAAGTTATGTTCTCTTCCACCTACTACAGAGGCCTTCATTGAGAATGTCAAGCGGGCTCATCTGCAAACATGCATATGGAAGAATGCCCTGCATCTAGATCCACCAGATTTGGAACCCACAAGTTATGGATGGATCAAAGAAAGCAGAACAAAGTCACTGCTGCCTACAACAGTCCCTACTAATGTTCAGCTAGCACCGAATCATATACTAAGTTGATAAGATGCACATATTCAAGTAAACAGCCATGTAAGTCCTCAAGATGCGCATGTAACAAGTCGAGGCTACCATGCACAATGTGTTGTGCTTGTCAATCCTCCATTGAATGTTGCAATGATCAAACACGAACAGCAGTTGATGAGGATGATGAGGATGATTACTAATTACCTCAAGAATTTTGCATTTATGCCATATAATAAGAAATTGAGGTCTCAAAACGATCTGACTAAAACAAATGTCAATCTTTATTACTTTCATGTTGAACAAGTAATATTCTTATATACTAGTATAAGTATAAAAATTCACACAAAAAAAAAGAAAAAAAAAAAGGCAGCCATTTTGAAAATGGTGGTTATTTTGGATATGAAAATACCAGAAATTAATGTTCTGGGTCAAAATACTCTGGAATCCATGTATTGGTTGACCGGTTATGTCAATTTGTAAGGGAATTATGGTATATTATGTATTTTGTTATTTCCTTGGCGGCCATTTTGTTTTATGCTAATTATCTCAAATTGCCCAAGGCTGACAGCGAGCCAACATATATATTTGTCAAACCGGATATGTTGGCAAACAAAATCCACTGAAAAAAAAACTTAAGACCCCAAAACAAGGTTATAAGAAAAATGTACTTTTGGCTGCCGAACTATTATGAAGTGTTGACATTAGACAAGGACCATTTGTCGCAATATATGGTGTTTGTGTGTATTTCAGGGGGTATGGTAAGTTTCTCTGGCCCCCTTCTCCCTCAAGTTTGTCCCCACTAGTTTTCAGAATTTGGTACGTTCACCATATTTGCTTGTCAATTTCAAGACCTTTGACCCCATTTGTATGTCTATATTTAGACCTTTCATGCCATTTAGGTCTCGATTTTATCCTAGCGGGAGATAGCGTGCCTGTAATTTAGGAATCGGCCTTCGGCCGGGACATTTTTCTACCGAAAAATGTACAATTGTATCTAAAATGGGGATCTTAGTGATGTGTTTTTAAACTTGATGGAGGTCTAGGGAGGAAACTAAAATAATAATAGATAAATAAACCGACTAATACATAAACCCTTTCCGTCTTAATGTGACTAAACCGACTAATACATAAACCCTTTCCGTCTTAATGTGAATAAACCGACTAATACATAAACCCTTTCCGTCTTAATGTGAATAAACCGACTAATACATAAACCCTTTCCGTCTTAATGTGAATAAACCGACTAATACATAAACCCTTTCCGTCTTAATGTGAATAAACCGACTAATACATAAACCCTTTCCGTCTTAATGTGAATAAACCGACTAATACATAAACCCTTTCCGTCTTAATGTGAATAAACCGACTAATA
Organism: Paralithodes platypus; assembly: GCA_032716605.1. Classification (NCBI taxonomy): domain Eukaryota; kingdom Metazoa; phylum Arthropoda; class Malacostraca; order Decapoda; family Lithodidae; genus Paralithodes; species Paralithodes platypus. Next base: position 4,722,206 of record CM064571.1, on the reverse strand, counting down.
CATAAACCCTTTCCGTCTTAATGTGAATAAACCGACTAATACATAAACCCTTTCCGTCTTAATGTGAATAAACCGACTAATACATAAACCCTTTCCCTCTTAATGTGAATACATACTACCAAAAGATACCAGTCAACAATACAAAAGATAATATAAAAAGATAATGTTGGTTATTTTAATTATTGATGATTTGGGTTGGCTATACGAACATGTCAGGTATGATGAATGGTATTAATTTGAGTTTGATGTTCAGAATATTGGTCTAGAACTAACAATACACAATTTTGGACAGACACTAGGGTGGTTTAATTACTCCCTTTGAGAATATGACGTATTTTAGCAATTTTGTGTGACCACCATTAGACGATTGTATACAGCTTAGGAAGGATCTGTGGGAATTATACCGGTAAAGACTATCTAAACCAACCCTCTGACCTCCTTATACTCTTTCTAATCTGATTAAAATCGTCTAATAATAGCCATAAAACAGAAAAGAAGTGTGTCATCGATCCTCAGAGAGAATTACAGTAGTTCTTTATGTATGTGAGTGAACAGGAATGAATACAACTGCAATCATACATAATACCTCAAACAAAACATGTTAATGGTAACGTATGAGTGAGTCCATTAAGATGCTATCCTATCCACAATAATATTAGTTGTGCATTGATATTATCTTAGCAAATCTAATAAGTTTCGCAAACATAATTACTTAAAAGTTCCTGTGATACCTGGCTAACTAACACATAGTAAAAATAATATAACAAACCAACAGGAATTATTACAATACGGTGACTTTAGGTTAACTATTAAACTACAAATATCCATTGAGGCCTGTCAATGTCCTTACCTAATATCATATGTAATCTAAAACATTCCGATCACAAACTGCAAGTTTCTATTAGTCTTACCTTCTAAGTATTAGCGTTCATTACATAACATAAATATTATCATGAATATAAGAAAAAGATGACTAGCAACTTGATTTATCTTGGAATACTGCTCAACCACAGAGATTAAACATGCCAGGAACACATTACCGTCTGAGTGAGAGGGAACACCCGAGGGATACAAAATCTTCAATGACTTATAACATTTTCAACATAAACTCTAGGATAACATAAACTAATTAACACAAGCATTTTTATTAGCAAATATTGTGTAATGCGCTCGCGACTTCGACTTGCTACTATAAACGCCCATTTTACTTATGGAACATATAATACTAAATGCTTCCAAGACCCAATTTCTCCCTCTATCTACCCGTCGCAATCCCCTACAAGTCCATCAAATACTTTTCAACAATACACATATCAACCCATCATCTTCTCTCAATATTCTTCGTTTATCTTTATTCATCCAAACTTTCTTGGAAATATCATAATACCACTCTTGCTAAAAACAGCTTCCCAGAAGTTAGGTATGCTCAACCGTATCCATGGGTTCTTCACTGTATAATTATTAATCAACTCTATAATTATTTTTAACAAAAAGGTTTGAAGCCTGAAAACCTCTTTATTAAACAATAATTATACAGTTGATTTAGTCCAGACGACCGTTAAGTCATTTTTAGCTAGTAAATATGTAACTAAATCCTGTGTTAACGAGGTCCCGAAACTTATGAAATATATAAAACTTCCGTTCTATGGTAAATCCAGTTACGAATTTCGTAAACAGCTCCAAACATTACTTCATTCTAGATTCCCAGCTGTTAACTTCTGCATAATTTTCACAAATTACTTTAACATTCGTTCATTTTTTAGAATAAAGGACACTGTTCCCAATAACTTATGTTCCAATATTTGTTATGAATTTAATTGTCCTAGCTGCCTTGCTGGGTATGTGGGATGTTCGTCTCGTTCATTCCGTGCTAGAATATTGGAGCATTTGGGGAAAAGTGTCCAAACAGGTCCATATTTTACGAAAATACCTTTTCCTGCAGTAAGGAATTACTCTTTAGAATTAGATCATAGTTTCAATGAAGTTGTTTTTAAGATATTGGCTAATTTCAGAAACAAACTTTCATTGGGGAGAAATATTTCATAGAAAAACTCAAACCGAACTTAAACTCAGTGCTCAGTTAGTTGATAGCTTGGGGCTAATAGGATCCCTGGCTATATATAATGTACTATAGTCAGTTAACACCAGTTCAAGGGACTCGAGTTCTCGGAACTTCTCGCAGAGAGGCTTCAGTCCTGACGTTATTCTTGACTTACAGTGTGCTGGCTTAATAATCCAATAGGGTTGATAGCCTCTGATGTCCTATTTTAACTAAGTAACTAACTAACACTAGTTAGTTCTCCCGTAATAGTCGAAAGGTGCAGGTCGAAATGGCATATTGCATTTTATTTTATATTACATGTTCAGGTATATGAAGTTAGGATTACGTAATATTCATGTAAATAGTGTATTGTTTTTAATTATTAACTTATATTTCTAACAGTTTTAAGTAACGTATTATGTAAAATTGTCACATTAAACTCTTTTAACTAGATCCATGTATTCAATACAAAGTGTTAACATATATACATTGTTTGTTATTCAATACAAAGTGTTAACAGATATACATTGTTTGTTATTCAATACAAAGTGTTAACATATATACATTGTTTGTTATTCAATACAAAGTGTTAACAGATATACATTGTTTGTTATTCAATACAAAGTGTTAACAGATATACATTGTTTGTTATTCAATACAAAGTGTTAACAGATATACATTGTTTGTTATTCAATACAAAGTGTTAACAGATATACATTGTTTGTTATTCAATACAAAGTGTTAACAGATATACATTGTTTGTTATTCAATACAAAGTGTTAACAGATATACATTGTTTGTTATTCAATACAAAGTGTTAACAGATATACATTGTTTGTTATTCAATACAAAGTGTTAACAGATATACATTGTTTGTTATTCAATACAAAGTGTTAACAGATATACATTGTTTGTTATTCAATACAAAGTGTTAACAGATATACATTGTTTGTTATTCAATACAAAGTGTTAACAGATATACATTGTTTGTTATTCAATACAAAGTGTTAACAGATATACATTGTTTGTTATTCAATACAAAGTGTTAACAGATATACATTGTTTGTTATTCAATACAAAGTGTTAACAGATATACATTGTTTGTTATTCAATACAAAGTGTTAACAGATATACATTGTTTGTTTTTAGGATCGTTGGTGTTTCACCTCATGATGAACAAAGAAGTGTTCGAACTATTGTCAAAAGCGTATTCAATAAACGATGAAAATGGAGTTGATGATTGCTCTCGTCATCTTATTTATTCTTATCTCTCTCTCTCTATATATATATATATATATATATATATATATATATATATATATATATTATTATGTTCCTTCCAACAACCAACTATACTCCTAAAATCGATTAATGAAATTTACAAACACATGTGGCAGTCCGTGGATTCGAATCCAGGATGCTCACACCGAAAATCAACACCTTATGCATCGCACCACGAAGACAGTTAAAGAATGGTGGACACTGCCTACGATTTATTATGCAACTTCGAATCCTGCATATCAATCTAAGCATGTACACACATCCCAACTGCAACTCTCTCTCTATATATATATATATATACTGTATATATACAAATATTATTATTTTATAATATATTATGATGAATGATGATGAGGATGAAGATGAAAACACTAAACAAATATACATGTGCGTAAAACAATAATTTAATGAACTGATGAAGACACATTGACCATCTAATATGCGAATTTAATATTATATTTTAAATATACTCATGCCCGACAGAGAAACAATATTAAGCGACTATGTACAGTAGAAAGAGTCGCATTAATCCTTGGTATGAAACCTGTGAAAGCCGTCGATTAATGTTAACCAAAATAGAATATTGGTATATGTGTATGAGCAGTGAGACTAAATTAATATTCACAATATCTATATACGTGTTTATATAGTATTTAACGAAATCATTTTGATAACACGTTATTCAGTTTCATATGCATTCATTAACATTAATACTCATTATATTTATTATAATTAGTAGTAGTAGTAGTAGTAGTAGTAGTAGTAGTAGTAGTAGTAGTAGTGTTATTAACAAGGATAATCATGTTAAGAAATCATTGTGTCCACTTCAATATAAAAAACTGACACAGCATCTCGCCTGAAGAGAGACACAAGTATTGGACGGTTATGTAGCCAGCAAGAGGATAGGCAGACAGAAAGGGTTCACCGGTGTATAGCCCCATACAAATATAATACTACATTATATTTGAATAGCAAACTTAACATACATTATAATAATGCTCCACATTGGAGGAACGGTTGGACATTGAGGTTAACTCATGAAAATAATTCCACTATATTAATCGCACATGAATATATGAATGTATTTGACATTGTTAAATGTTTCTTGGGGACGTTCTCTCCCAGACTTGAATGGCGTATAAGGCTCAGTTGTGCTAGAGTATATAATTATGAAATACGATTGCACTACATTTACGTAGACTTCGTCACGATTTTTTCCGCGCGCAAATAGATATATTTGGAAAGTTTTATAGTTTAAGCGAACAGGCATAGTATAAAATAGGGGAATATTATAATTGGTGGTTACATTGAAGTAACCTTCACCACTTTATATAAGAACGTATTATTAATTTTATACTGAAAATTACTATTTTGAGGAAAATACACTGGAGCTAAAATGAAAACGACAACATATTCAAACACGTCCAGCAATACCATTGAAGCTGATTGTGAAGGTTCAGTGAAGCTGATTGTGAAGGTTCAGTGAAGCTGATTGTGAAGGTTCAGTGAAGCTGATTGTGAAGGTTCAGTGAAGCTGATTGTGAAGGTTCAGTGTCTACAGTTTTATATTTTGAGCAAGTCAAAGGAAATTGATGGAGTGTTCGGGTGAGTGTATTATAGTTTAGTTCTCGTTGTAATAGCTTGTAGCTTTTTGTGCCCAAACTTACAAGCATTGTGTTCTATAGTCTGATGGTAAACTGAATTACTTAGCAGCAAATTTCCGAAAATAAATGGTATTGTATGAAACTAATATATACAGTATATGTACGTCATAGTAATATATACAGTATATGTACGTCATAGTAATGCCAATGTATTAACAACATATACAGTATATGTACGTCATAGTAATGCCAATGTATTAACAACATATACAGTATATGTACGTCATAGTAATGCCAATGTATTAACAACATATTTCGGTACAACATGTTCGTAATAGCTAAATAATCAAAATGTGCACATGGCAATCTACCATCAGCTGGGAAAAACAGGCTATAGTACTTTGCTGCTAGTGTGTGTGTGTGTGTGTGTGTGTGTGTGTGTGTGTGTGTGGCGCCAAGCTACATGACCTTGAGTCAGAGCGGGTTGTATGGATGAGATCTGTGTCCCAAATGAAGCTATTACTTTAAAGCTCCTCGGTGGTCTAGTTGGTTTGGTGCTCAAGTACTACGCTACTGACCCGGGTTCGAGGCCCGGCCAGGTCATATCGTAAACATAATAAGTAGGGGATGTGACCTCTATAAAACCGCGTATGTCGGACATTTTCCTTTTGTATGTGATCCATGTTGAAATGTCCTTGCTGAACTTATGCACGTATATCGGAATGACAATGTCCTTGCTGAACTTATGCACGTATATCGGAATGACAATGTCCTTGCTGAACTTATGCACGTATATCGGAATGACAATGTCCTTGCTGAACTTATGCACGTATATCGGAATGACAATGTCCTTGCTGAACTTATGCACGTATATCGGAATGACAATGTCCTTGCTGAACTTATGCACGTATAACGGAATGACAATGTCCTTGCTGAACTTATGCACGTATATCGGAATGACAATGTCCTTGCTGAACTTATGCACGTATATCGGAATGACAATGTCCATGCTGAACTTATGCACGTATATCGGAATGACAATGTCCTTGCTGAACTTATGCACGTATAACGGAATGACAATGTCCTTGCTGAACTTATGCACGTATAACGGAATGACAATGTCCTTGCTGAACTTATGCACGTATATCGGAATGACAATGTCCTTGCTGAACTTATGCACGTATAACGGAATGACAATGTCCTTGCTGAACTTATGCACGTATATCGGAATGACAATTTGATAAATTTTGATCAAATTAAAATTACCTGTTCGATAAAGTTAAAGTAGTTCTATATAAAGAGGGTATGTGTGTAACCTGCATTAAATATGGAACTTCTGATTAAGTTAGATGAGGTTTGTTCTGTAGATTACCGATCAGCAGCTTGATAAGGATCGGCATGTTTGTTGTTCTTGTATTCCTTTGTTCTATGTTGATGCTATACATTGTTTAACCCCTTCTGTACCGGCGACGTATTTTACATTATATTCTAGCTATATTCAGACGATTGTGTGTAGATTAAGAAGGGTCTGTGGTAGTAAAATGGGTTAAGTGAGATAGTATGAAGCCTATTAATTGTAGGAGTCCCTTTTTAAGCTGAAACAAGGGTCTGATAACAGCCTATGGTGATTATCTTAACCCTTTTAGTACCGGCGATCAGGACTATAGACATCCACATCTATTCCTGACAACTCTCCTGGCAAAAAATTCACCTCCCGTTATTTACCTGCCTCCTGCATCAAACACCTTGGGGCGAGCAACGACTGTGAGGGTATCTGCATATTCACATCTACAGCACGGTGCCAGCAGGGGTGATGGAGGTGGGCAGGGGAAGAGAGGAAAGGGAGATTGGTGGAGGGAATTTGACTCAGTGGTATAAAGGGGTAAGGAAGGATGACGAGGGGGGGGGATGTAATTATTGTCTATTTGTGAGTCTTTAAATTAATGTTGTTCTGTTCTTCTCTGTGACAAAATTGGTTGAGCTCGAACGTATCCCTTCAAATCCTAAGGAGGTCCTTCTTAAGCTGAATCGAATTGTCTATTCATAATCAAAGAACATGCTAAATATGCAGTCATATGCTGAATGAACTAAAATACATGTTCTTGAGAATTTTTAATATAAAGACAACGAGAAAAGCATGTTCATTAAAAAAAAAAAAAAAAAACACACATTTTGTCACCACAGAAACTCTGTTTTTTGTTTTCATCTGATGATAAATTGCAAAGTTCCCATCAAGATTTCTCAGTTATTTTGAAGAATTTGTAGTGAAATATGGTGCTAATTATACTAACTTGGTCTTAATATGATGCAGAGACATAGTAGTTTCATATTTTTCCAATAAGTATCGATAAATTAGCTGCTAAGCCACTCAATTTACCGTCAGATAAAATTAAACCGGGTATAGCCATCATACTCCCTAATTTCCATCAAGCATTTAAGAAACATTCCCAAGATCCCCCTTCTAGATAAATTCGTACATATTATGGTAGACAAATGTCCCGGCCGGAGGCCGGTTCCTCCTAAATTACAGGCTCGCTATCGCTCGCCAAAAAATATCGACACCTAAATGGCACGAAAGGTCTTAATATTGACAACAAAATGGGGTGAAGGGTCTCAAAATCGCCAAGCTAATGGGCCGAACGACTTAAAATCTGAAAACTTATAGGGTTAAACATGAGGGAGAAGGGGGACCAGGAAAAACAACCATCCCCCCTTAATGACGGAAAGAGGGAACAGGAAGTCCCAAGAAAAAATATAAACACCATATAAGGAGGAGCGCTGTATTGACATATAAGGAGGAGCGCTGTATTGACATATAAGGAGGAGCGCTGTATTGACATATAAGGAGGAGCGCTGTATTGACATATAAGGAGGAGCGCTGTATTGACATATAAGGAGGAGCGCTGTATTGACATATAAGGAGGAGCGCTGTATTGACATATAAGGAGGAGCGCTCTATTGACATATAAGGAGGAGCGCTGTATTGACATATAAGGAGGAGCGCTGTATTGACATATAAGGAGGAGCGCTCTATTGACATATAAGGAGGAGCGCTGTATTGACATATAAGGAGGAGCGCTCTATTGACATATAAGGAGGAGCGCTGTATTGACATATAAGGAGGAGCGCTGTATTGACATATAAGGAGGAGCGCTGTATTGACATATAAGGAGGAGCGCTGTATTGACATATAAGGAGGAGCACTGTATTGACATATAAGGAGGAGCCCTCTATTGACATATAAGGAGGAGCGCTCTATTGACATATAAGGAGGAGCGCTCTATTGACATATAAGGAGGAGCGCTCTATTGACATATAAGGAGGAGCGCTGTATTGACATATAAGGAGGAGCGCTGTATTGACATATAAGGAGGAGCGCTGTATTGACATATAAGGAGGAGCGCTGTATTGACATATAAGGAGGAGCGCTGTATTGACATATAAGGAGGAGCGCTGTATTGACATATAAGGAGGAGCGCTCTATTGACATATAAGGAGGAGCGCTGTATTGACATATAAGGAGGAGCGCTGTATTGACATATAAGGAGGAGCACTGTATTGACATATAAGGAGGAGCGCTGTATTGACATATAAGGAGGAGCACTGTATTGACATATAAGGAGGAGCGCTGTATTGACATATAAGGAGGAGCGCTGTATTGACATATAAGGAGGAGCGCTGTATTGACATATAAGGAGGAGCGCTGTATTGACATATAAGGAGGAGCGCTCTATTGACATATAAGGAGGAGCGCTGTATTGACATATAAGGAGGAGCGCTGTATTGACATATAAGGAGGAGCGCTGTATTGACATATAAGGAGGAGCGCTGTATTGACATATAAGGAGGAGCGCTGTATTGACATATAAGGAGGAGCACTTTATTGACAACGTTTCGCAGACAGCTTCTTCAGGTCACGACCTGAAGAAGCTGTCTGCGAAACGTTGTCAATAGAGCGCTCCTCCTCATATGGTGTTTATATTCACTCTATCAACTGTTCAAAGTTATTTCAACATCCCAATAATGATTTTCACGTCGATTTCGTTCGTTAGTTCTGTATTGGTAGCTGCTAATATGATGTTCTATAATATCTAGTCTACTTTTAATTATACTGTATATTTCCATTCTAGCAATAACAATGTAATAGAGACAGCCACATATCAATGGCTTAGAGAGCAAAATATAACGTAGTGCGTTTTCGTCTCAACGTAATGTGACACATGATTGTAATCATTAAGTATGTGCAGACAAAAATAAATAAATCAATTGGTGACGAGTTGCAGAGATTATTTACTCCTGGTTAATCTCTGCTACGAAACATATTTGACAAGACCGACGAACTTCCTATTATGATATATGTTTTATTTATGTTATATGTACAGTACAGCAGCAATGTATTTCGATAGATAATTTCGAATAATTGATGATGGCACTTATTGTTTTGGAGAAAGACTTAATAATTGTTGCAGTTCGCTTAGAGCATACCCTTATAAATTGGAATAATAAAGCTAAGCTTGTTCGCATATGGAAACAAGTAGCATTGAAATAGGAATCTATAAACACACCTGAATATACCAGAAAGTAATGTGATCATGTTGGCATAAGCATGAAGATAATTATAATAGTTTATCAATTCTACACTTGTTTAAGTTATCAAAAATATGTTTAACATCTCTAGACCGAAGCCCAATCATAGTTGGCAGTAGCTCGGGATAACAGGTAACAGGAGGACGCAGTTTAGCCCTTTACAGCTTTGGTCTCACATACAGTAAAGAACAACTCAGCCATAACATTACAAACAAAATTCTTAACACAAACATGTACAATAACACAAAACGATGGCTGGCCAACCATCTAGTAGGCAGATGTGCCAATGTAAGATTTGCTGGCCATTCATCGAACAAAAGACATTTCACAAACGGAGTCCCTCAGGGATCAGTCTTGTCACCAACACTGTTCAATCTATACATGCACGACCTACCCATACCCCACACACAGTCTCTTACGCAGATGACATAGCACTCACATGTACACATCGAGACACAAACACAGCCACACAACTGCTCCAACCATACCTCAACACACTACACAACTGGTTCACTGCAAACAGACTCAAACTAGCCCCATTCAAATCTACAGCGATCCTTCTCACAAACTGGACAGTAGAACATAGACATGTCCCTCACCTCACCTTAAACAACATCCCTAAAACACACACACACCCACAAAATCCTTGGTGTAACATACGATACACCAATGTCATTTAAACAACATATTATAGGCATAAAAAACAAACTGACGCCAAGACTTAACACCCTCAAGTCACTTGCCCACACAACATTTGGACATAACAAAGAAACTACCACCACAGTTTGCTTAGGCCTCTATAACCTCTCTGAAACACATCAGAACACCCTACAGACCACACAGAACAAAGCCCTCAATATAATTACTGGCTACACACCTACAGACCACCTACACCAGGTAACCAAAGTCCTCAAAATCAAGGATCACCATGATATGAGAGGCAAACAAATTATAGCCGCAGCATCCACAAACCAACACCACCCATTACACTACATGGCACAACATCCACACACACCAAGAAACATCAAAACAAAACCTAGCACTCGTTATCATACATATATGCTGTCTTCACTCCCCCCTTGCCCACCCCAAGCCAGCCTCCAGAAGCATATCCATCCTCAAATCACCCAAGGTGATTCATCCAGTCACTCAAAGGCAACACTCAGCTAAATGCACGGCCCCTGAAGTCCATCCCTCAGAAACCCTCCTTTCCCGTGACGTGACGACAAAGTCCACCTGGCTAGGCTGCGATGTGGGCACCATCCAGCCCTTCTCAGTTATCAGAAGAGGCTGCATGACTCCGTCCAGGACACTGTCCGGGTTGTAACACAACACCGCACACTATCAAACACATTATGGAAGACTGCATAACACACTACCACTTACGCCGACAACACATTACACACTCCTTGAGAACTTTGTGGGGAAACCCGGTCTCGGCCATGCCCTTCCTTAGGAGCTCGGGGCTGTTTGGCTAGGCAGCCTAGGGAATGACTACTACTACTACTATTTGGCCAAAGCCTCTATCACACACAGGACTTTGTCAACACCTCGTTCCGCCGAATTTGGCCGATTTTACGGAACTCTGGGTTGGGACCAAATGTGGGGGACCTGGCAAAATAAAATCATCTGATGGTAACCAGAACAAGATGAAAAATATGTCATCGAGCTGAAGGGGTTGCAGGACTTTGCACCAGATTTTGTGGAATACACGGTCATATTAACACTCAAAGAGCGGGTGGTGGAGTATATTCACTGTGCCACCCAGTGGATTTTTTTCCCATAAATGGGGTTGTTTCCGTGCTCTTTTTCGTGCATAAACAAGAGCCAGAGCGCAATACAAGTATGTATCCCTGAAAGGGCGTAAATTGAGCTTTCCAATGACACCCGAGCCATCCTTCTACGATCACTGGTTGTCTTGCAACGATCGTGCAACCGAAGGGCAAAATCGCTAAAATACGGTCATTTCGCTACATAATTACGTGTGTAGCGAGTGAGAGAGGGTGGAGTAGTGTGGAGTACATGTCAGTTGGCCCACGACGGTCGTGGCGAGCGGTCATGAGGCAACCTACGCTCCTCCCACCGCTCGGCTCTCTCTCAGAGCCAATATTGTGCCAAAATTGCACACAGGCTATAGGCGGGCCCCGCCACATAGTCCAGGTTTTTAGATACGGACTTAAGTCGGGCCCCGCTAAAAAAGGGTTAAAGTCTGGAAGAGTCGGGACGCCAGTGTGACAGGCCCTTTATTCTTAGTGTCTGTCACAAGCATGCATTCGTTGAAAAGCTACTGTGAAATTATGGATGCTCCTGATCTGAAAATGAAAAATTTAGATTCGTTCTAGTGAACGAATCTAAATTTTTCATTTTCAGATGAGGAGCATCCATAATTTCACAGTCGCTTTTAAACGAATACATACTGGTGGGTCTTGTTGCATTGTTTGTAGGAGTGCTGATGTGATTCCTTTCAGGTGTTCCATTTATTTGACTGTCATCACGTTTGCTGTCAATTATTTTGTAAATACCGTCGGACCTTTATCGTCTTCATTCTGTAAATTTGCTGTGATTTACCTAGTGTGCCCTTCTGCAGACCTAATAAACATTGATTGAACTGTAGTACAAATTTCGATAACTTTCCAGGGGTTAAATAGGCTAGTGACGAAATAACAAGCAGAGATTGGCTATATCATTGTATTGGATGTGTATCTGAATATTTCACTAATGTTAAAAGCAGTAAAACTCTATTCAATGAATTAGCGTAAGATTATAGCCACATGATCCGTTCCTATTCTGTTTGCAATATACCAATTTAGGAGACAGCAGTCTTTTAACTCACTGACTTTCACCATAGCAATACCAAAATCTTCAATCAAGACAAGGTTAAGAGAGTTACCTGATAATAAAGGTTTTCTTTTTAACCTTTAAATCGCAAAGCTTTGGTAGTTCAAACCCTCTCGCCAAGCGAAGGTATTTTGGTTAATTCCCGACGAAAATAGTCATTTTATCATAAATATCGTTATTACTTATATATATGCGCCTATTTTACGTTTAATATGAAGATATTAACATGTAACAGCAATAAAACAAGTGGGAATAGTATTTGGGGGTGAAAAAGACGTATTATTGCCAACCGATCGTATCAGGAGGGGAGAGCCGGCGACGTATATCCTCTCTCTCTCACTTCCCGATCGATCGATACAGACGTCTTGCATGTGAAGTCTCTTTGTTGCTAGGGTCTCTAACTGCCTCACATGTGACCTTGAAACCACGGGCGGGAATTTCGCCCGATGAAAAGGGGAATAGGAGGAAAAATAGGTGATAATTGAGGTGGGGGGGGTGGGGGGGGGGGGGGGGGGGGGGGGGGGGTGGTGGGGGGGGGGGGGGGGAGGGGGGGGGGGGGGGGGGGGGTGGGGGGGGGGGGGAGGGGGGGGGGGGGGGGGGGGGGGGGGGGGGGGGGGGGTGGGGGGGGGGGGGGGGGGGGGGGGAGGAGGTTTGAACACATTTGGAGGAGTGATAGGAGATATGGATGGGTATCATCTCACTTAATCACATATTGCTTTGTTGTGAGTGCCAGTGGAGTGTTTTGAAAGGCATTTTTTATGCCTAACCTCTTAGGCATAACCTCTTAGGGGAGGTGTGGCAGAGTGGTCTTGCCACTGGACTGGTAATCCAATGGACCCGGGTTCGAATCCCAATATATCAATGGGAAGATATTATTGGGATGGAATTTGTGCTGTACCTAGTTACAGTGCATTACCACAGCACACCGAAATGCCAAAACAAAATACCCTCATTGTTCCCTGATTAGCACTGTATGAATATTCCCATATTCAAAATATGCTACAGGGGGGCAATGCCTAGTGAGTTAATTGTTCAATAGGTGGCGTTCTGAGAGTGAGGGTCCGAGCCTGGGGAGTGAGACTGTGAAGCGCAGAGGCGAAGCAGCTTCAGAGATGAAGTTGGATTCGAGCCGTGAATAGGTACTTCGCATGTCTCGCTCCCTAGACTGGAACAAGACCTCACGGGCCTCACCGTGTTCAGCGGTAGAGTGTAAAGGCTATCAGCCTATGCCCGAGAGGGAGTAGTTGGAATATAGGAAAAGAAAAAAAAAAGAAAGCTAGAAGAGCCATTTTTTAAAAGTTTCATACAAATGTTGCACAGTCGGAGCCACAATACACACAAATTGGTCTCATCAACCAAAATCTACAGTACTTCAGAAATAAGAGAATATACCCTACTTCTGAACTAAACAAATTATAGTGATATTGTTCAATAACCTGGTATTCATAAGCTTAGGAAAGACATGTGTCACATTTCTAGAAATCATAACGGTTGATACCTATGCATCTTTTCGAAGTTAAATAAACAAATCTAATGTTGCCTTGAATGTGTTATATGATGCCTTCATTTTGAAGGAAGAATTATTACTTCTGAAGCTTCTGGAGCCACACAAGTGTTCTGAAAGAGCCGCATGCGGCTCCTGAGCCGCATGTTGCCGACCACTGGCCTAGGTGTTCCTGGGTCGACCCCGTCCCAGTGGATGTTTTCGCGAGCCAGTGACGTCATCTAGGACTGGGTGTACCTGGGTAAAGTCAGCCCTGGGTACCGAGTTGGGCAGGGTTGACCTGGGTGATGCTGACGTCACTTATGACAACAAGCAAGATGGCGAAAAATGTTGGGTACGGTGAAGAGCTCGTCCCCAGTGATGCGAGTGCTTGGCTTTTTTCATATGATCTTGGATTGTTTGCCCTGACCAAGACCATGCGATCTTAGAAGGTTTAGTAGGGATCTAAGATTTATTTAGGGAAGTTAATATTGTTGATTTTGAGGGGATATACCTTGTCCTTGTCTAACACACTGATGTGTTGTTGTTATTTTTCATATATTGCATGTATTTAAATAATGTTTCGCATGCCATCATAATAGTCAGAATACAGAAAAATTGGTAGAAAATCCTCTATCGGTGCCTCTTTATTGGAACAGCCATATTGAAATATCTCAGCCAATCAGAGAGCTGTAATCCGGCCTGGGTAAAGTCAGGCTCAATTTTCCCGATCTTTAGGTCAGATCTGTCTTCAAATCGCGAAAACAGAAACAGTCCTGGGTCGACCTGGGTACACCCAGGTCGACCCAGGCCCACAAAAAGCTCGCGAAAACGCGCCTATGCTAACGTTTTACAAGTTCCTCATGTTCAGTCAGAATAGTCCCAAATGTTTGTTCATTTTAGGGGCTGCCTAATTTGGAATTTACTCCCTGTTCACATAAGAATGTAGCAACTTTAATCTCATTTAAGGGAAAACATAAAGCAATATTATATTTCACAATATATTTTCATAAATTGCAATATATATTCCCATATTCCAGTATGTACTTCGGTATGTACTCTGTAAATAATTAATTGTATTATTTGTAATTATGATTATAACCGTAGTAGCAGTATACCACTACAATTAATTATTAGACATCAAAATGTTCTATCATATGCTCATAACTGTTAGATAGGTACAGCACTTGTGTATTTATCTAGGTGCCTGCTGGAAAGCAATATACTTAGCGGACTCAGCTCATTTTCCGCAATTGTTCATTACTATGTATGTAGCCTATTATATTTTATGTGAGCTAAATATAGAATTTGAATTTGAGTGGCGAGTTTCGATGTCCTCTCTAGGGAAGTAAACTGTGTAACCCATAACAATGCAGTAGCTGCTGTATTGGGTTAATAACCACAGGCTCTAAAAGGGCAAGTATACGGAGAAAGGCGCCAAAGGATACGCCGTGTTACAGCGTACGTCCCTAAACTTCACATAATATTGTAAACCATGACACATTCTTTCAGTTGATTCAATATTGTATTAGGCGATCTTATGAAGCTTAAGAAGGACCTCTATGAATCAGAAAAGTTAATTATTGGCTCCACTAATCCTTTTACCACCAATATCTACTTACCATGTGGAATAAAGTTGTGTGATAGATCCTCATGACGATAAGGTTGTAAACATGTACCGTACACTGTAAACATGTACCGTACACTGTAAACATGTACCGTACACTGTAAACATGTACCGTACACTGTAAACATGTACCGTACACTGTAAGGGTTATGTTATCAAGACAAACTAGGATAATTAGTCCAATAACTAATCCATCTCTGTTTTATATATATTCAGAACAGAGGATGGATCATTATAATTATCAGCCCCCTCTTTCTCACAATATGACTGCGGTAGCCGCTGTGTTTTGCTAATAATTGGGTTACCTGTTAACCTCTGAAGTGCGCATGGGGGTAATTGGAAACGTCCCCCTGTGCTGACGTATTTGAGGTGTTTCCGTCACTAAAATATTCATTGTGCCATTAATAGCATTAATACTTATCCATATGCGCCTATTATGGGTTGATTATAAAGGTATTAACCTGAAACAACAATAAAACTAGTGAAAACAGCGTTTGGATGGTCAAAATCGGAGATATAGCCCGCGAGTTGTATAATGTATGGGTGAGGCAATCTGCTTTCCCGCCAATTTCCCCCAAGGCCACTGAGACACAGTCGATCGATACTCTCTCTCTCTCTTGCACTCGCTTGCTATCAGTGATGACCACACCCTCCAATCGGATTTCTAATGTTAGCACGAAAATATACCTCAGAATAAGGGAATAACAGGGAAAATAGGTGATAACTGAAGGAGAGGAGGAAAGTGGGGAAGGAGGGGAGGTAGAGGACTGAGATTTTGCATGGCCCAGGGGCCAAAACAAAAATAAAAAATAAAAAAATAATTTTTTTTTTTTTTTTTTTTTTCGATGTCAAAAGTTGATTTTTTTTTTCTCTGACTCTTAAGAGTCTCCCCGCAGTGCGCCGGGGGAACTCTTAAGAGTCTCCCCGCAGCTCCCGGGTTAAGGGGTAAGGTTCATTATTAAATTAATTAATTTACTTACATTTTGTGTTGATTTAGCTTGCTCCCTAGACCTCCATCAAGCTTAATAAATTATCCTCAAGATCTCCCTTCAAGATAATATTGTACATTTTTCGATAAAAACTATCCCGGCCGAAGGCCATTTTCTCCAAAATGACAGGCTCGCTGTCGCTCTACAGGAAAAAAAATCGACACCTAAATGGAATGAAAGGTCTTGTACTAATGCTCCTAAATATGAGGGAGAAGAGGGTCCAGAAAAAAGCAGCAAGCACTCACCCTTAAGTACATTCTTCTTTCAATGGACCTATAACTTCTCTATTTCTTGTTACATAAAAACGTTGTTAGTTTTGTTTATATTATTTTTAATTTACTTTTATATATATATATATATATATATATATATATATATATATATATATATATATATATATATATATATATATATATATATATATATAATATTATATATCTATCGATCTATCTATTGCCTGACGCTGTGATCCCCGAAGGGGTGGCCACGAATGAACCGCCCTATGCACCTCTGTCCCCAGTCAGTCGACGCCCCTCCCCCCCAACCAGCACCGCCTTCGTTCATGTATTTCCTCACTCCATCCTTCCACCTCTCATTCGGTCTACCTCTCCCTCTATGTCCCTCCACCTCATTCTCGTACACCCTCTTAGTCATTCTCTCGCTTTCCATACGTTCCATATGGCCGAACCATCTCAAGGTGTTCCTTTTCACACTTTCCAGCACATCTACCTCCACACCACACCTCCTTCTTACTTCCTCATTAGTCTGTCTATCCCTCCATGTAACTCCGCACGCACTTCTTAAGTAATTCATTTCCACTGCTCTCACTCTTGGTCTGAGTCTCTCAACCAACGTCCATGCTTCGCTTCCGTAAGTCAGTGTCGGTATTACCACACTGTCATGCAAGGACTTCTTCACTTCCATACTGACCACCCTATTTCTTGTTACTGCTTTCAGCGTTCCTACAACCCTCTTCCCCTGTTGTACCCTCTCCCGCACTTCTTCATCCATAGTCCCATCTTTACTCAACACACTGCCCAGATACTTAAAAGAGTTGACGATCTCCATAGCCTGACCGTTCAGCTTCACCTCACACTCTGTGACTTCACCCCTTTCGAAGACCATAACCTTGCTCTTCCCGCATTTACCTTCAAATTCCGTTTTTCGCACACTGATCCAAACTCATTTACCAGACCCTGCAACTCCCATTCATTATCACTCATCAGAACTGTATCATTATTATATATATATACTGTATATACTGTATATATATTTATATATATATATATATACATATATATATATATATATATATATATATATATATATATATATCGACACGCAGCCAATCAGCTTCGACCCCTCCTACTGACCACCATCCCGCATCCAGTGCGCATGCGTGAAGCGGTTAACCCCCCTTCTCTCTCCTAGTTTACGCTTCCACCAATAGCAGACTTTTGCCCTCTGTTTTCCGCCTCCTCTGATCCTCCACCCTCTATATATACCCTTCCTGTTTACCTTTTATATCATTCCTTCCTTACTTGATAATGCTGGTTGTCCAGTGAAACGCGTCGTATATCCTGTATCATCGTGTACATTTATGTAACCCTGTACCACCATGAATTTTGCTCATCTCCTTCATCTACTTCCTGCCACCCAGCGAAAACTCATCAGAGACCTGGAAACTTTGAATAATAAAATTTCCAACGCAGAAATTGCCATTTCTTTCAACCTCGTATGTATTAAAGAAAACAAAATATATATATATATATATATATATATATATATATATATATATATATATGTATATATATATATACAAAATATACTGTATATATATATATATACCGGTATATATATATATATATATATATATATATATATAATTATATGCATATTTATATATTTATTCATGTATCTATTTATTTTATTATATTCACTTTGTCCTCAATACTGGATAGACGTATCGGCTTATGGAGCTTTGAGGAATTTGTACAATTTAAAAAAATTGTCATTGTGTAAGGATATATACACATGAATAGTATGTTATTTATGTGTGAGGAAGCAGTTTATTAACAGATGCAAATATTATTACCATCCAAAGAAATCCAGGAAGTTAATTTTCTAACTGACAATGAAATAGATAATGCCATTAGAAAATACTTATAATATATGATAATGTCAAATCCTGGAAGTAAATGTCTAAACAATGCCCAATTACCGACCTATACCATATTTTGTTCAAAGTTGTAAAACGGTGGATGTATATGTGTCTCTCTTTAAGGAGAGAAGGTTTTGTTCATTGGTCTATATATATATGTGTATTTATCAGTTTGTATTTCCTCCCTAGACCTCCATTCAAGCTTAAAGAAAAAACATCCCCAAGATCAGTGTTTCTGCATGTATTTCTAAACTTTTTTTAATTTGTAAATTTTTCGGTAGAAAAATGTTCCCCACCAAAATTACAGGCTCGATATCGCTTGCCATGAAAATAATCGACACCTACATGCCACGAAAGGTCTAAATATTGACCATAAATGGGACGAAAGGTCTTAAACTCAACAAACTAATGGGGCGAACGTCATAAAATCTGAAAACATGAGGGAGAAGGGGGCCAGAAACAACTACCGTCCCCCCTTAAAAGAGAATACAATGTAATCCCGTTCGTAAATATAGTCCCATTACAGAAGTGCTATACAACTAATAGCCGATAGTGACAAGGAAGTTTCTATATGTATGATTACGTAGGGTACACTAACGAGCTCAAATAACCGTACCACACTAGACTCTTTTTCTTTTCAGCTGACGATAAATTGAATCCCTTAGCAGCTAATATTTCGCTACTTGATGGATAAATATGAAACTACTATGTCTCTGCATCATATTAAGACCAATTGTATATAATTAACACCATATTTAACTACATCTTTCAAATAACTGACAAATCTTGATAGGAACTTTGCAATTTATCGTCAGTTGAAATGAAACAAACTATAATTTCAAGTTGGAATAGTAAGTTAACCCCTTCTGTACCGGTGACGTCCTTTTCGATACATTCCGGCAATTATTAGATGACTTTATTTAGCTTAGGAAGGACCTCCGTCAATTAAAAGGCTACATACTATCTCATTTTGCCCTTTCGACTACCTCACATCCTTCTTAAACTACAGATTATCATCTAAATATAGCTAGATTCAAATTTAAAAGACGTCGTGATAGTCTAGCAATTATTAGATTATTTTATTCAGCTTAGGAAACACCTCTAATAATAATTCAAAGGCTACAGACTATCTCATTTAACCCTTTTGACTACCACAGATCCTTCGTCGCCGGTACAGAAGGGGTTAATGATTCTTCCTTGGGTTTATTATTGACTTTAACCCTTTCTGTACCAGCGTCGTCTGCTCTATATTATTATAGCTATATTCAGACGAATGTATGCAGCTTAGGAAGGATCTGTGGTACTAAATAGGATTCATTGAAATAGTTCGAAGCCTCATAATTATTGTTAGAGATCCTTCCTAAACTGAATGTAATCGGTTAGTAGTAGCCATAATATAATAAACAGGATGTCGACGGTATAGAAGGGGTTAATGGTCAGGTACGAAAATGCCTAGGATCTATGTGGATGTTCCGTTACAATATTGAAGTCAACCAACAATACACGTTTTCTGTGCCCATAAACTTTTCTCTTCCATGCTTGAAATGATATACTATTATAAACGTAGTGCGTACCAATACCAGCTCAGATCGGTTATAAATTTTATGTATTTCACATAATTGTGTATTTCACATATTCTGAAGTGCATTGGGGTTTGTAATTGACGATTAATGTTAAGAATGGGGTGTTACTTAATTCCACATAATTGGGGGGTTGGTGATAATATGAATTTACTTAGCTATTTATGTATTTTGTGTATATTTTACTCATGTTTTTATTATATTTTCATGTATTTTTTATTATTTACTCATACATATATATTGATTTATTATTATGTTCTGTATATATGTTTGTTATGGAATAGGTTGTTCTCGGTCAGCGTGATGTGTTGGGATTATAGGGACTATTTTGTTTTGAGTTTCATGACAGACCTTTGCATAAATGGCATTCCAATAGCCTCTTCATAATTTACCTATTGGATTTTAATGTTTTCTATAACAATGTAGGCTACGACACGTAAAATTCAATGCATTATTGAATTGCTTAGAATCCTTAGAGTGTCCATAATATTATGAAATACCGGTACACATGTATTGTGAAAACATTATTGATTGTAACTAATATTCACTAAATGTTCCATTATGAAAAACGCTCAGATTCGTTGTTTACTAACAATGAACTAATAGTATATTCTGAATGTCATTAGACGATTTTATATATATTAGGAAAGACATCTAGCAATCGAATGGGTAAAGTCGATCTCAATTAACCTTTTAACTCACGCAGATCCCTCTTTTACTTAATAGAATTACCCTATCTGTCAAAAATGTGCCATAATCCCCAAGGGGTTAATATAGGTAAGTTAAAATAAGTTTAGGGCCCATTAACATTTGTTATATTTTATGGATGTTCACAATTGTGGTGGGGGGACCAGAAATATCCCCGCTTATCTGACCCCTGGACACGACACTTCAAAATGCCCTGGACCAGTCTTACACTCAATTTCGTGGCCTTTCCTCCAACTCCCACTCTGTGGAACACCACCTCTTCTCTGTCAATCCTTATCTTCTCTTTCTCACCGAAACTCAGTTTCATGATATATTGGTGTAGCAGGTATACTGCATGTGCATGCGACTCTTCAGCATATACAGTTTATTACATAATTGTAAATCCTTAACCCAATAACGGCGAGCGTCCTAATATGAGTCTGAACCCTACAAGGACGAGCGTCCTCAACTGAGCCAAGGCCTAAAAAAAGCCTTTAAAAACATCCACTGGCACTCAAATCAAAGGAATATGTGATTAAGTGAGATAATTCCCCTCTATATCTCCTTTCACTCCTCCACATGTGTCAACCCCCCCCCCCCTTCAATTATCACCTATTTTTCCTCTTATTCCCTTGTTTATCGGTTTATTATCCGTGGCAATATCTCCCACCCGGTTTCAAGGTCATCTGGGACGCATATAGAGAGCGTGGGAAGAGAGAGACAGCACTAGCGAGACATCAGTCTCGCTTCAGGCCTCGAGAGGGGAGGGTGTATGGCTCGCGCGCCTCGCACCTCAGACTGGACGGTCGGTAATAATTTGTCTTTATCACCCCCCCAATTCTATTCCCACTTGTTTTATTGTTGTTTCATGTTAATATATTCATATTAAACGTAAAATAGGCGCATATGAATAAGTAGTAACGATATTTATCGTAAAATTACGAAATTCGTCGGGATTTACCCACAATACCTACGCCCAGTGGGACGTTTTAAATACCATAGGATCGCCGCACTCAGGTTAATGATCCTAATGTTTATCTGGTTTTAAGATTATTTTGGGATTCGTTTAACCCCTTAACCATCATTACATAGTTTTTATCATATTCTGATTATGCAAAGACGATTTGCTTTAGTTTCTAATCTACATATACGACTCATATGGGAAAGGAAGGTGTGATGGAGTGGTCTTGCCACTGGACTCGTAATCAAATGGACCCGGGTTCGAAACCCAATATGTTAATGGGAAGATATTAATGGGATGGAATTTGTGCTGTACCTAGTATCAGTGCATTACCACAAAGCCGAAATGCCAAAAAATACCCTCATTGTTCCCTGATTAAATAGCACTGTATGAATATTCCCATATTCAAAATATGCCACAGGTAAGCAAAACCTAGTGAGTTAATTGCTCAATAGGTGGCGTTCTGAGAACAAGAGTCCGAGTCTAGGGGGTGAGACGGTGAAGCACAGAGGTGAAGCAGTTTCAGAGATGGGGTTGCTTCGAGTCGTGGGTGGGTGCTTTGCACGTCTCACTCCCTAGACTGGAACGAGACCTCACAGGCTTCACCGAGTTCAGCGGTAAAATTTACAGGCTCTCAGCCTATGCCCGAGAGGGAGTAGTTGGAATATAGAAGAAACAAAAAAGAAATTTCAGTAAATCCTCTTAGTAACATAGCTCCTGCTTAAACTATATAATCATCTAATTTTAGCAAGAATCAAATGTAAAATGCCGCCATGGTGCTGAAGGGGTTAAAATGCCGCCATGGTGCTGAAGGGGTTAAAATGCCGCCATGGTGCTGAAGGGGTTAAAATGCCGCCATGGTGCTGAAGGGGTTAAAATGCCGCCATGGTGCTGAAGGGGTTAAAATGCCGCCATGGTGCTGAAGGGTTTAAAATGCCGCCATGGTGCTGAAGGGGTTAAAATGCCGCCATGGTGCTGAAGGGTTAAAATGCCGCCATGGTGCTGAAGGGGTTAAAATGCCGCCATGGTGCTGAAGGGGTTAAAATGCCGCCATGGTGCTGAAGGGGTTAAAATGCCGCCATGGTGCTGAAGGGGTTAAAATGCCGCCATGGTGCTGAAGGGGTTAAAATGCCGCCATGGTGCTGAAGGGGTTAAAATGCCGCCATGGTGCTGAAGGGGTTAAAATGCCGCCATGGTGCTGAAGGGGTTAAAATGCCGCCATGGTGCTGAAGGGGTTAAAATGCCGCCATGGTGCTGAAGGGGTTAAAATGCCGCCATGGTGCTGAAGGGGTTAAAATGCCGCCATGGTGCTGAAGGGGTTAAAATGCCGCCATGGTGCTGAAGGGGTTAAAATGCCGCCATGGTGCTGAAGGGGTTAAAATGCCGCCATGGTGCTGAAGGGGTTAAAATGCCGCCATGGTGCTGAAGGGGTTAAAATGCCGCCATGGTGCTGAAGGGGTTAAAATGCCGCCATGGTGCTGAAGGGGTTAAAATGCCGCCATGGTGCTGAAGGGTTAAAATGCCGCCATGGTGCTGAAGGGGTTAAAATGCCGCCATGGTGCTGAAGGGGTTAAAATGCCGCCATGGTGCTGAAGGGGTTAAAATGCCGCCATGGTGCTGAAGGGGTTAAAATGCCGCCATGGTGCTGAAGGGGTTAAAATGCCGCCATGGTGCTGAAGGGGTTAAAATGCCGCCATGGTGCTGAAGGGGTTAAAATGCCGCCATGGTGCTGAAGGGTTAAAATGCCGCCATGGTGCTGAAGGGGTTAAAATGCCGCCATGGTGCTGAAGGGGTTAAAATGCCGCCATGGTGCTGAAGGGGTTAAAATGCCGCCATGGTGCTGAAGGGGTTAAAATGCCGCCATGGTGCTGAAGGGGTTAAAATGCCGCCATGGTGCTGAAGGGGTTAAAATGCCGCCATGGTGCTGAAGGGGTTAAAATGCCGCCATGGTGCTGAAGGGGTTAAAATGCCGCCATGGTGCTGAAGGGGTTAAAATGCCGCCATGGTGCTGAAGGGGTTAAAATGCCGCCATGGTGCTGAAGGGGTTAAAATGCCGCCATGGTGCTGAAGGGGTTAAAATGCCGCCATGGTGCTGAAGGGGTTAAAATGCCGCCATGGTGCTGCAGGGGTTAAAATGCCGCCATGGTGCTGAAGGGGTTAAAATGCCGCCATGGTGCTGAAGGGGTTAAAATGCCGCCATGGTGCTGAAGGGGTTAAAATGCCGCCATGGTGCTGAAGGGGTTAAAATGCCGCCATGGTGCTGAAGGGGTTAAAATGCCGCCATGGTGCTGAAGGGGTTAAAATGCCGCCATGGTGCTGAAGGGGTTAAAATGCCGCCATGGTGCTGAAGGGGTTAAAATGCCGCCATGGTGCTGAAGGGGTTAAAATGCCGCCATGGTGCTGAAGGGGTTAAAATGCCGCCATGGTGCTGAACGGGTTAAAATGCCGCCATGGTGCTGAACGGGTTAAAATGCCGCCATGGTGCTGAACGGGTTAAAATGCCGCCATGGTGCTGAAGGGGTTAAAATGCCGCCATGGTGCTGAAGGGGTTAAAATGCCGCCATGGTGCTGAAGGGGTTAAAATGCCGCCATGGTGCTGAAGGGGTTAAAATGCCGCCATGGTGCTGAACGGGTTAAAATGCCGCCATGGTGCTGAAGGGGTTAAAATGCCGCCGTGGTGCTGAAGGGGTTAAAATGCCGCTGTGATGCTGGTGCTGAATGGGTTAAAAATAATATATTAAAGGGGGGGGGGGGGGTAGTCGCTTATTATAGACCCTCTTCTCCCTCATATTTAGCATATTAATTTGAGTATTTAATACATTCATTCCGGTAGTTTGGTAATTTTGAGACTTTTAGCCTTATTACTTTGTCAATATTAACACCATTCGTACCAGGTGGGTGTCGATGTTTTTACTGGCAAGCAATAGCGAGCCTGTAATTTTAGAAGGAATCGGCCTTCGGCCGGGACATTTTTCTATCATAAAATGTACAAATCTATCATGACAGGGCGTTTTTTTTTTTTTTTTTTTGTAAAGCTTGATGGAGGTCTACCGAGAAAACTCAAAAATCAATTAATAGATATATAATTATGTAGACCAAAAATCAAGCACCACCCCATAAGGTACAGTCACGGTCAACACTTCTTTCATACAGTATTTTCCAGAACGGACATGCGAATAGCAGATACGATATTATTATGCAATTCAATTTGTGACAGTTTCCAAAAATATAGACAGTATTAAGCCTTTGAGGATAAAAGACACATTTCTACATTCTATTCTGCTTATCCTTAGACAATTATATACAATTTAGGAAGGATCTGTGGGATTCAAACGGTTAGAAATGTCCAATCAACTCTCTGACTTTCATATGCCCTTCCTAATCTGCATAGAATCATCTAGTAATAGCCAGAAAACAGAACAGAAATACGCCATCGTATCTTGAGAGGGTTGAGGGGACGTCCCAGTGGTTATTTTGGGGGGTCTATTCATTTATATATTCATATATTTTTGAGTTTCCTCGCTAGACCTTCCTCAATATTAAAAAACACTCTCTAGACCCCCCCTTCAAGATAAATTTGTACCTTCTTCAATATTAAAAATGTCTCGGCCAAAGGCTTCGTTTCTCTAAAAATTGCATGCCCGCTATCGCTCACCAAGAAAAAATTGATATCAAAATTGCACGAAAGGTCTTGATATTGATTTAGAAATGGGACAAAAGATATTCAAATTGACAAACTAATGGGGCGAACGTCTTATAATCTGAGGACTAATAGGGCTAAACATGAGGAAGAAGGTTGACCACAAAAACGACCCATCTCCCCTTAATGACCTCGACAGTACATACTGTATATCGTTTTCGCCATTTGATTCTTTATGTATTAAACAATAACTGTGAATTTGTTAGTTGACTTACTATAATATTATGTCAACTAGTGTGATCGAAGTATCTGAAGTGCGTGTGTAATAATATTGTATGGCATTATCCCATTCAGTTTCAATGCATTTTGAAGTTATTTAATACTAATAAATAATCTGCACTTTAACCCTTCTCGAGCGGGTTTTTTTGGTCTTATTTGGGCATATTCAGGCCCTCCTGAATGATCAATAAAGTATCTGCATGAAAAGAAATTTATTCAGCAAAAAACTAGGCGCTAAAAGCTTCAAAATGAGACCAGAACGAGCTACGTAGCACTCGTGATTCTCATACAGTGGTACCAGTAACATGGGAGTTTAGCGTATAGCGGTATATTTTTCCCAGCTACGCTCACTACTGGCTACACTGCCGGCCTCTCGAGTACAGAGGGAGCGTGAGTCAGTGGGCGGTGGTAAGCCCTGGGTGTCGGAGGTGTGGCCTGCTGCGCTACCGACCATTTGCACTCGCTTTTCACCCTTTAAAAGCCTTAATAATGCTCCTAACTTGCTGCAAATTGGAGGCGGACTTAAGTCCGCCCCCGCTACGAATGGGTTAAAGGTGAACAATTCGTGTTTATATGATGGCCCCAAGTAATGTCTGCGCATTATTCCCACAACAAATATTGAAAAGCTTATGGGGAAGTTCTTATTTTTGGTCGATTATTTCATATATATATTTTTTTTTTTTTTTTTTTTTTTCTATGTGATTGAGGGAGGCAAAAGGCATAACTGCCTATAGCGAGTGCCTCCCCCATAGTTGAAAGAGTGACAGGGCCAAAATCAAGGGACGTTCGAGCCAAAATGCCTGGACACACAGAGTTTGAAGCAATTTAAGTCATAGGAAGAGGGAAAGACTGATTCTGGGAGAGAGTTCCAGAGCTCAGATGTTGAGTAGAAGAAAGTTTGAGAGTAACGTTTCACTCTTGGGTTGGAGAGTTGCACAGAGTAGGGGTGGGATTGAGTTGCAAGACGGGTACCACGTGCCCTACGTAAAGGAGGTGGTATGCACTGGGATAGCTCTGAGGAACACTGATTGTTATAGTAGCGATAGAATAGCGAGAGAGATGCAACATTGCGGCGGAGAGAGAGAGATTGCAGAGAGTTGGTGAGTGGACGGGAGTTAATGAGCTTTCCTTTCAACTTTGTCTAGGAGAGCGGTGTGAGAGGAACCTCCCCACACATGTGAACAATACTCAATACAAGGGCGCACTATGCCCCTGTACAGAGCAAGAAGCTGTGCAGGGGAAAAGAATATATATATATATATATATATATATGTATTTTAGTTTCCTCCCTAGACCTCCATCAAACTTGAAACAAAAAACATTCATTAGATCGCCCTTCTAGATTAATTTGTGCATTTTTCGGTAGAAAAATGAGACGGCCTAAGGCCGGTTCTTCCAATATTACAGGCTCACTATCGTTCGCCAGGAAAAAAATTAAACACCTAAATAGCACGAAAGGTCTTAATATTGACAAAAAAATGGGGCGAATGGTCTTACAATCGACAGACTGAAAGGTCTTAATATTGACAAAAAAGTGGGGCGAAAGGTCATACAATCGACAGACTAACGGGACAAACATCTTAAAATCTGAAAACTTAATGGGAATAAACATGAGGGAGAAGGAAGGGGCTCTAGAAAGACGACCCATCTCTCCTTAATTGCAATTTATGTCTTTGTTATTACACTCCCCTCTCTTTCTCCGTGTCCCTTTTAATTTAGCGTTCTCTTTGGACTCTCTCTTTCTTCTAACCACTTCTCTCTCTAATTACTTGATCAAATCTTCCCAAGTCTCCTTTTCGGGTTGATTAATACTCTGCTTATTTAATTTCGTTATTAAATGAGAACATATTTTTCCCTCAATAGTATTACCTTCGCATATTACTTAATTTTGTTTGATCTTGTCCTTAATTCGAATATTATTATCCACAGAGATTCTTATTACATTTCGCGTTACTCTCAACCTGCACACACACACACACACACACACACATATATATATATATATATATATATATATATATATATATACAGTATATATACATCTATATATATTGAGTATATATCACAAATACACGTGAGCCACTAAATGTTTCTAATCTCTCAGTGGGGTTCGAACCGCCGACCGTCAGGACGATAGCCGACGCTTTAATCAACTACACCACGGCAGTCTAAAAGACACTCAACCCTCTATCCTACAGTATTTATGTTAAGGAGAAGGGAAACCCCCTAGGCGAATATATTTCAATTCATACCAAGTCGTAGGATCTATATTCCAGAATACCATACAAGGATTTCTGAGTGTCCCGACGCAACTCGGGCCGAAATTGATTTCATTTAATTCTAACCCACCAAGCATGAGAGTTACAAATATATATCACAAATTGAGATGGAAAGACTGTGTAAGAAAAGCTTTGGATGATAGAAGAATGACTATAGATCAGGCAGGGAAAGTGGTGGTGGACAGGAGTGAATGGAGAATGCATGTGAATAGTTGAGTGAACACGTGGTCATTTGGAGTAAGGGGTCGGGCGCAAGTTAGACTAGATAATAGTCCATCAGGCGCCTGGCCCGGGGAGACGATTAATATGAAGGGTGTGCCTGGAAGTGTGGTTGGAGGGCGTGTGGCTTTGGCTCCGCTGCATGTCTGCCTGCCGAGATCGGAACCTCTCCGGGTGGTCGGGGGCCGGGGGAGTGCTGGAGCGACCTTGGTGACCCTGGTCTCTGGGTCTTCTCCTGGGTGACCTGGATGTGTGTGAGTTTGTGCTTTTTATCTGTGTTTATTCGTTGTTTTATGTTGTTTTTGTGTTTTCCCTGTTGTTGCTCTGTCTTGAGTCGGCTACCCCCAAAATGGGGATTGGGCCTGAGCATATAGATAGATAGATAGAGAGATATATATCACAAATACACGTGAGCCACTAAATGTTTCAAATCTCTCAGTGTGGTTCGACCCGCCGACCGTCAGGACGATAGCCGACGCTTTAATCAACTACACCACGGCAGTCTAAAAGACACTCAACCCTCTATCCTATTTATGTTAAGGAGAAGGGAAACCCACTAGGCGAATATATTTCAATTCATACCAAGTCGTAGGATCCATATTACAGAATACCATACAAGGATTTCTGAGTGTCCCGACGCAACTCGGGCCGAAATTGATTTAATTTCATTCTAACCCACCAAGCATGAGAGTTACAAATATTGAGTATATATCACAAATACACGTGAGCCACTAAAAGTTTCTAATCTCTCAGTGGGGTTCGAACCGCCGACCGTCAGGACGATAGCCGACGCTTTAATTTCTCTGAACCAGGACCTTTCTAGAATTAATGAATGGGGACAAGAGAATCTAGTTTCCTTTAATGCACAGAAAACCAAGTACATTCAATTTTCTAACCGACAGAATCTCACTGACTCCCATATATTATTTAATGATGTAAATATTCCCACTTCCCCTAGTATTGACATTCTCGGTGTAACATTAACTACTAACTTGAGCTGGACACATTATGTTAGAAGCATTGCTAAGAATGCCTCTAAAAAACTGGGACTCCTGTACAGAGTTCGAGAATTCTTCACTGACGAGCAGTTGGCCGTAATATATAAAAGTCATGTGCGCTCTCAGATGGATTACTGTTCACCTCTGTGGGGTGGAAGTGGAGTGGTTGCATTGAGGCAGTTGGACAAAATTCAAAATAAAGCTATTAGATTAATCAATAACCCTGCAATCACACAGGACCTTCCTACATTGGCCATACGAAGAAACGTTGCATCCCTTGCATTGTTCTACAGATGTTTTCACAGCAATTGTTCCGAGGAGCTTGCTTCAATTGTGCCGCCTCTCCACATCTTTCCCCGTGGAACTAGGGCAGCTGAGAGCGCCCATGAATTTACACTTTCTCCTCCACAATGCAGAACTTCTGCTTATCAGAATTCATTTATCCCCAGAGCTACTACTCTTTGGAATTCACTTCCCTCGAATTGCTTTCCACAAACTTACAATCAACAAATGTTTAAATCCAGTTGTTACAAACATTTTATGAATGGAGGATGCCTTTAGGCACATGGACCTTTTTGTTTTATCTGTGTTTTTCCTTCCTCCATTCATTGTCTCTTAAAAAAAAAAAAAAAAAAAAAAAAAAAAATCAACTACACCACGGCAGTCTAAAATACACTCCACCCTCTATCCTATTTATGTTAAGGAGAAGGAAACCCACTAGGCGAATGTATTTCAATTCATATTGTAAAGTATTTGTAAATAAAGTATGTACAAACATGAGATTTTCATTAACCATAAATGTATTTATGATAAAATAATAACAAACACCAACATAATGAGAAGCTTTAAAGCACCACATGAAACAATTACTGTACAAACCATCAACAGCACCAATCAATAATAATAACAATACATTTCACAATACTGTATAAATAATTAATGATATGCTAATGACATAACTTGACCTAATACTAATAATAATAATAATAATAATAATAATAATACAACTACGACTATTACTACTACTACTACAGCTACGATGAATAGAGTATTAATTATGATGATGGTGATAAAATGCTAATGTTGTTTTGAGCATTGAGACAACTGTTACCATATGCAACCATTTACATACCATGTGTAAGCAAAGAAACAATCTTTAGATTCATGGTACAGATTGATTCCGATTCCAGATTCATTATGACGAGCGGAGTATCAAAGCTCAAAGTCGGCAGGAAGATCCCTCCTCCTCCACTTACCCCTCTTCCACCACTTACTCCTCCTCCTCTTCCTCTTACTTATCCTCCGCCGCTGCTGCTCTCCCCTTGCTACTACTACTACTAATACAATGATTATTAATAATAATGATGATGATAATACAAATACAGTAGTAATGTACCTTTGTAATTGCGAACGAACTGCATCCAGCTACCGTATGCAGCCATTTTGATACCAAGTCTTGGTTACGCTACCCTCCCAGTTAGCAACGACATTTTCATTCTCACTCCTTAGATTTTTTTTCTTTTCTATCTATCGATAACTTTAAAGGTGTAATAACTCCATCATATCAAAGACTCACCCTAAGGGTCATAGAGTAAATTAGTCTTATTTTTGTCTCCCGAATCTGCCATTAAATTTATAAAAAGGGTTACTGAATCACCCTGTATATACCGGTATATATATACAGTATGTATATATATATATATATATACACTATATACAGTACATATTTATATAATATATAATTATAAATATATATATATAATATATGCTGAGGTATGTTGGTGAGATAGTGATCGAAAGGGTATGGACAATATGCAAACTATCATGGTAAAAGGCGAGTGCAGCTAATGACTGGAAGACAGGCATAATAGTCCCCCTATATAAGGGTAAAGGCTAAAGAGGGGTGTGTGGTAACCACCGAGGAATATGTCTTCTAAGCGTAGTAGGGAAGGTGTACAGTAGGTAGTGATTGAGAGAGTGAGAGCGAGAACGGAGAAATGGATAGGTGACGAGCAGGGCGGTTTTAGGAAGGGAAGAGGATGTGTAAATCAGATTTTTACCCTGAATTGTGTTGTTGAGAAATATCTGGAAAAAAAACACAAGGTGTATGTTGCCTTTATGGATTTTGAGAAGGCCTATGACAGAGTGGATAGAGAAGGTATGTGGAAAGTACTTAGAATACACGGAGTAGATGGCAAGTTGTTGAAAGCAGTGAAGAACATGTATGAGGGCGCAAAGGCGGCAGTACGTGTGGAGAATGAGCAGAGCAAGTTCTTTGACCTGAATGTTGGGTTGAAACAGGGGTGTGTGATGTCCCCTTGGTTGTTTACTGTATATATGGATGGAGTCATGACAGAAATACAAGGAAGAGCAGTGGATGTTGGTGTATCGCTGATAAGGGAGGGAAATAAGTGGAAGCTACCTGTACTGCTGTTTGCTGATGATACAGTTCTGATGAGCGATAATGAATGGGAGTTGCAGGGTCTGGTAAATGTGTGTGCGAAAAACGGAATCTGAAGGTAAATGCGGGGAAGAGCAAGGTTATGGTCTTCGAAAAGGGGTGAAACCACAGAGTGTGAGGTGAAGTTGAACGGTCAGGCTATGGAGCTTGTCAGCTCATTTAAGTATCTGGGCAGTGTGTTGAGTAAAGATTGGACTATGGATGAAGAAGTGCGGGAGAGGGTGCAACAGGGGAAGAGGGTTGTAGGAACGTTGAAAGCAGTAACAAGAAATAGGGTGCTCAGTATGGAAGTGAAGAAGTCCTTGCATGACAGTGTGGTAATCCTGACACTGACTTGCGGAAGCAAAGCATGGAGCTTCGAGAAGAGACTCAGACCAAGAGTAGGAGCGGTGGAAATGAGTTACTTAAGAAGTGCGTGCAGAATTACATGGAGGGATAGATAGACGAATGAGGAAGTAAGAAGGAGGTGTGGTGTGGTGGAAGATGTGCTGGAAAGTGTGAAAAGGAACAACTTGAGACGGTTCGGCCATATGGAACATATGGAAAGCGAGAGAATGACTAAGAGGGTGTACGAGAGGGAGGTGGAAGGACAGAGAGGGAGAGGTAAACCGAAGGAGAGGTGGAAGGATGGAGTGAGGGAATATATGGCTGAAGGCGGTGCTGGTTGGGAGAAGGGGCATGGACTGACTGGGGACAGAGGTGCATGGGGGCGATTCGTTCGTGTCCACCCCTTCGGGGATCCTGGCGTCAGGCAATAGATAGATAGATATATCTATTTTTTTTTTTTTTATTTATTTTTTTTTTTGTATGTGGGTGAGGGAGACTTAAGCCAAACCTGCCTGTGACGAGTGCCTCCCCAAGAGTTGACAAATTATGGCCAAAATCAAAGAATGTTCGAGCCAAAATGTCTGGACACACGTAGTTTGAAGCAATTTAAATCATAGGATGAAGGAAAGATGGGTTCAGGGAGAGAGTTAAAAAAAACTTGCTGGTTGAGTAGAAAAAAGAATGGAAAAATGTATTCATTCTTGGGTTAGAGAGCTGCAAAGAATAGGGGTAGGAATGTGTTGAAAGGCAGGTGTCATCCACTCTCCGTAAGGGAGGAGGTATACACTGAGAGAGATGTTAAGAACACTAATTATTGTGTTAGCAGTGGAAGAGTGAGAGATATGAAAAATTACGGGATGTATTGAGAGATCGTACGGAATTAGTATGAGGAGATGAGTTGATGAGATGAAATGCTTTTGACTGTACCCTTTCAAGAAGTGCGGTATGGGTGGTACCTCTCCACACATCTTACAGTATCTTACAGTAGACGTTCTGGAAGAGGCCTTTTTAGACCTGTGTATCCAGCTCGGAACCCGCACCAAAAGTGATGGCTGTGGCAGTGGCAGTCAATATAATTTTATCATACTGAAGTTCAGCTTTATCATTGTAAAATAGATCTTGTCTACTCCATGCCTTGTCTAAATTACGGTCAAACGTTTGTAAAGGTTCTGACTCAATCATATGCTACTGGGTCAGTACATTCCAATCATTTACCACTCTATTACAAAACTAATTTTTCCTCTTTTCAAGTCTTGACTTTACCTTGAAAATTTTCTTTGAGTGTCCCCTCGTCCTTCTGTTCTCTTGAATCACAAATACATCGTTGCTCACATCCTGATCGTACACTCCTCTCAGTATCTTGTATGTGACAATCATGTCCCCTCTTGCCCTCCTATATGCCAGTGTTGGTAGTCCTAGCTTCTTCAACCGCTCTTCATAGCTCATATTCTTAAAAAAATACCTAATGACTCTGAACGAGTCATCGTGCGCCATATTAAGTCCAAATAAGTCCGAGGAGGCGCTTGACATAGCTTTTCAGTCTTGAATTTGGCTCATGAGTGTTGTCGAAGCCTTATATTTTTCTCTATTTCCATCCACCAGAATGCTGTTTATTGTGATGTATCATATGTCAATGGAAAGAGGAATATTTATAGTACATGATACATTTTTGTTTTTTTTAAATAAATCGAAATATGAAAGTGTAAATGAGTCCGGAATACAATTATTTCCCATGCAATTGTCTTCACACCGTCTTATCTCTAAATTGTGAGTGATGACCATATATATATTTTATTTAGCTCAAATAATAGTATTTTTTCTCCTCTTTCCATATCTGAAAACAGAAATTGTTTATCTTCATTGTTCTCAAGTAGTGACCGGAAAAAAAATTGATTTTGATTTATATGGTTTATAACATTTTCGATTTATTTCGTTGCTACGTAGTGTATGATTTTAAATTTAGGCTGTATGAATACGGCAAATAATGCTGATGAGTATAAAACAAACTAGAAGTTCCTACGACAAATACTTTTTGCGCTATGAATATTTGAAATGAAGAGCCAAAATGCAAATATTTACGCTTCACCCATCTCTGTTCCGCCGATGCTAGCCAGGTTCCGAGCTGTTCCCCACCTCGTCGTTTCGTTATTTGCTCGGATATGTATATAACTGTATATATCACCGGAATCGAAAAATTGTGCTCTTTCCAATGGTGAAAACCAAAATAAGATAGCGTAATTGGTTCGTGAGCTATGCACAATTGTTTCCATGCATTCTTATTGTTATGAAAATATATGAGAATGTTTATACAGTTGTACATCTTTTCCTTAATATACAACACTTTTATATAATTTTCCTTGCCAATAATTGTATAATGTTCATAGAAGACATGTCAGTCATGAAGGTTGTCAATTGTACTTACCTGGTAGGGCCACAACCCTTTCCAACGAGAAGGGAAATGCCTCATGGGTTGACACTGAAAAACAAAATAAGAAAGCCAGGTTATCTTCAGGTAATAAATTCAGAAATAATTCTATTGTACACGTAAATAAAATAATGCATATATATATATATATATATATATATATATATATATATATATATATATATATATATATATATATATATATATATATATATATACAAGGTGTCAAACAAAATATAAAGAATGGTAAATGGTAATGGTAATGTATGTGTGGGATATATATTATAATATATATATATATAATATAATATATATATATATACAAGGTGTCAAACCAGAGAAATATGTGCAAATTTCCAAGCCACCCAAAGAGGTACTGCACTGGACTCGTTTTTTTTTAGAGTGGTTTCCCCAGGAGGCCTATATCCACTGTAGTGCAAATTGTAGTAGAAATTGACTTGTGTGGTTTTTTTTTTTTTTTTTTTTTTTTTATTATGATGATGGGTGAATGAAGGTGGGCCCCGAACCTCTGAAGTGATGATTGAATGAATGAATGAATTATTGAATGATTGAATGAATGAATGAAAGGGTGATTAAGGTGAATGAAAGGGTGATGAAGGTGAATGAAAGAATGCATAAAGACTGAATGAATGAATGGGTGATAGTGATTGGAAAGGAATAATGAAGGTGAATAGGAGAATGCATAAATGAATGAATGAATCGTGCAAAGATCCTGGCTATAGGACATCTGCATCGAGTTGATGGAACCGATTGAAGCAACCAGTGACATCGATGCAGAGGCAAACGAGGCAAGACTTGCATCGAAAGCTCGTGTCCTTGCGAATTTGGTCCTTCTTGTAACACAGATGGCACCGCCTTCGCTTTCCGTCAGGGATCTGCTCGAGAACGTGTTCCAAGTTCCTGTTGTACCGGTCATGGTCCAGTACAACAGGACGTGACTTGGAACTCCTTCCTCGAAGAGGACCTCTCCGACAGCCTCTTGGTGCCTGAGCCCTAGCTTGAACGTCCATTACTAGTGGAGCCCAGTTGGCATCCATGACGGGTGCTTCCCGAGCGCCACCAGCAGCAGCAGCTGCACCCGGTACTACTGGTGCGGGGGGGTCAAGTGGTAGGACATCCACTTGCTCCTCAGCATCAGCAGCATCGTCCGATACTGGTGCCGCCTGGGGTGCATTCTCAGCGAGTGCTCCCCCGACGGCAACAGCAGCAGCAGCAGCATCTGGACCTGGTGAAGGGGGGGGGGGTCATGAAGGAGTGCTCCCCCAACGCCTCCACCAGCAGCAGGAGCACCAGGAGGAGTGCCAGGATCATCAGCAGGAGCGGCTGGGGAGTCTGGATTGTCGTCCAGTGGGGGAGACCAAGCTGAGCTTCCGGAGGATTGCCGACACCGCCTGCCTCGCCTGAGACGGGCGCATGGCTCATACTGACCTTCCGGCAAATCCTGTGCGCGTCGGATGCGTCTCCCCGACAAAGGCCACTCTGCAGGGTTGAAGTACAACAAGGAACGGACTACGCTTTCCTGGAACGCCAGCATAGTCATCTTCCTGCGGGGGTTGCACTTCTTGAAGAGTACGAAGGCATTGAAGAGGGCCATTTGGATGAAGTAGAATACGATCTTCTTCGTCCATTTGACCGTCCTTCGCTGGATGCGGTAGTACTGGATCATCTGATCGAAATGATCCACCCCACCCATGTGGCGGTTGTTGTCGTCAACACAAACGGGCTTCATGATGTTCTTGCGACTCCGCTGGCACCTGCCTTGTACCTTCTTCTTGACAAAGGACTGCTTTGGTATGGTGCTCTGGTCGTGGAAGGTGGACACCATGTTGACAATCCGTTTGTCTTTCCAAAGCATCACTAGGGTTGTGCCATTGTTCATCGCCTCTATTGCATCGTCTTCCAGTGTCGCTGCATGGGCAATGTCGCGCAACCGCTTCGGAGCCCCTCGTGCAAGCTTCAGGGTGCCACACACATAGATCTGGTGGTGTGTGAGCATGTGCTGGCACAGGTCAACTGAGTTGTAAAAGTTGTCCATGAACAACTTGTAACCCAGGCCTTGCAGGGACTCCGTTAAACCCTCAACCGTTTTCCGGAGAGTTTGACCAATACCAGTGTAGACTTGAAAGTCATACACAAAACCAGTCGTGGACTCAGCCAGGATGTACAGCTTGATGGCGTACTTCGTCGGCTTCATCGGGTTTTAGCACTTGAATGAAAGGCGACCCTTCCACCCAAGGCAGCCTTCGTCGATGGACACCTTCCTCTCCGGGATGTAGGCAAGCTTGAAGCCAGCAAGCAGGTAGCGCATCACCGTGCGGATCTTCACTAGCCTGTCTTTGGTCTGCTTGATGACTGCCTTGCTGTTGAATGTGTGGAAATTGCTCAGCAAGGCTTGGAACTTGGAGACCTGCATGGTCTTGCGAAACGTTGGGTAATTATGGAGTCCATCATTTAACCAGTAGTGACGCACAGTGGGGAGTTTGTTCACACCCATGAGGAAGTACAGGCCAAGGAATTTGGCCATGTCCTCCTCACTGAATGTTGTCCAGAGAGAACCAACGAATAAGGCATATGCGTTGGTCTCACTCACCAGGAACCTGAGCAGTTCTCTTGTAAAGAAGAGCTGGAAGAACTGCAGTGGTGTCACTGGTGCTGGAACCCGCAAGCCAGGGGTTCCAGTGAAAGGATCAACGTTGGGTGTGAACGGGTCTGAAGTCCACCCGTGATCCTCAGCATACACGGTGGGGGGGCGTGGAGGTGCACGTGCTGGGAGAGCACCACGTCGTCCGCCTGGATGACGTATGTGAACTCTGCGGCCCCTGGGCCTACCACCTCGGCCCTTCATGGGCCCAGATATTCGGCGGGGAGGGGGAGGGAGTGGGGGGTCATCTTCTGCGGAAGACGAAGGGGGTGGGGTTGATGATGGATGTGATGAGGGTGATGGAGAAGGTGCTGTGGTGGAGTCAGGCCGTGGGGGTGATGGTGGATGTGATGAGGGTGATGGAGAAGGTGCTATGGGTGGATGAAGTGGGGCAGGAGGAAGCCTTTGTGGAAGCTCCTCATCGATTGACGCAGCAATCTCGTCATGCATGATTTGGCGATGTGCAGGCGGAACAAACGCCATATAGCGCGCCTCGCTGCCCCCGCTGTTACCCAAGGAGATCAGCGAGGGGGGTGGCTACGTTAGGAGACAGGACATGTGATGGCGGGGTGTTTAGACTACGCACCGGCAGGAGTGAAGCCAGGATGCGGGGGCTGTCTGTGATGTTGCTGGCCGGTGATTCTACGTGAGGTAACAAGGGACCGCCATGCAGGGTGCGTCGTGAAGCAGGAGAAGAAAAAGAATAGAATGATGTGGGCAAGTCCGGGAATGGTGATGAGCAGCGGCGAGGTAGGGCGACGGGTGTTGATGAGCGGCGAGGTAGGGTGGCGGGTGTTGATGAGCGGCGAGGTAGGGCGACGGGTGGAGTTTGTGGAGGTGGAGTTTGTGGAGGTGGAGGTGGAGTTTGTGGAGGTGGAGGTGGAGGTGGTGAAGGGTCGCCCTCGATGAGAATCCTCCTCCTCTTCCCCCTGGGCGGTGGAGAATGGGTAAAATCCTCATCCGTCTCATCCGTCCACTCCTCTTCATCGCTCCACATGTCGTCCTCGCTCTCACTCTCACTGCTGGACATGTCCAGGATTGTGGCAAGGACGGAGGCCAGCTGGTCCTCCGGGATGGGGGGTTTCTTACTCATAGCTACCTCCTGTCGACTAGATGTGTAACTGATCTGTAATGGGGGTGGGGGGGGGGGGGGGTTATAAAAAAATACAAACCAGAAAAGAAAAAAAGAAAACAAAAAAATATATATATATATATATCAATCTACAATTGGGGGGAGGGGAGGAGGAGGGGGGGAGGAGTATAATAATATATATAATAAATAGATACTAGCCTAGTAATATTTATATGGGGGGGCAGGGG
Organism: Paralithodes platypus; assembly: GCA_032716605.1. Lineage (NCBI taxonomy): Eukaryota > Metazoa > Arthropoda > Malacostraca > Decapoda > Lithodidae > Paralithodes > Paralithodes platypus. The sequence continues at coordinate 4,683,757 of CM064571.1, read as the reverse complement.
GAAGAGGGGGAGGGGGGAGGGGGGGGGGGGAGGGGGAGGAGGAGGAGGGGTGAAAAGGAGGAGGGAGGGGAGGAGTATAATAATAATATATAATAAATAGATACTAGCCTAGTAATATTTATATGGGGGGCAGGGGGAAGAGGGGGAAGGGAGGGGGGGTAGAGGGGGAGGAGGAGGGAGGAGGAGGGAGGGGAGTATAATAATAATATATAATAAATAGATACTAGCCTAGTAATATTTATATGGGGGGCAGGGGGAAGATAATAATAATAATAATAATAATAAAGTTTCTTTCCACCGACAGTGGTTATTCTTCTTACATAGTATTTACAAATATAATTCTATACAGTTGGGGGTTTAGTGTTTTCAAAGTAGTTACAATACTAATACATAATACATAATTTAGTGTTACATACAGTAGACATACAGTTGTTAGTTGTGTATTCAGACCAGGTGTGACGGACCACAATTCCTAAGCTGTAATTACAAATACACCAAGTAGGTCAGCTCAGATCTATGTAGATTAAGAGGGCAGATAAGCCTGTGGATTATTAGGTTAGCCCTTGCACCTGGCTCAGGGTAGGATACCTTCATTATAGCCTATCTAAATACAGTAACGTTCTCTTTAATACAATATTATATTTTTATATAAGAACATAACAGTGTATACATTTAAAATAAAAATATAAAGATCTGCTGTTTAACTAAGACATACCCGGTACTGGAGAGAGAGAGAGAGAGAGAGAGAGAGAGAGAGAGAGAGATGGCAGCGCGGGGGATTATGAGGGATGAAAATTGGGGTGGGAATCAGACAGAGAGAGATTTAAGGTTTAGAGAGAGAGATATATACATATACATACACATGTACACATACACATACACACATATATATAGAGAGAGGGTCATGTCTACAGATTTCTTATGAACATTAATTTAATCATAAGCAGAGTTTAGCAGCAAGGTTTTAACATTAGTCTTAAAGGTTCCTAGGCTACTAGAAGTTTGTACATTAACTGGGAGTTTGTTCCAAAGTACAGGTCCTCTTACCGTTAATTTGTTTTGCCCTATGTCAGTTTGAACATTCGGAATAAAAAGCATATTTTGTTGTCTCGTTGTGCTAGCTGTTACATTGAATACTGTGGGTAGACATAGTAGATACTCTGGGTAAAGCTTATTTAAGTATTTGAAAATAACTATTAGTGTATCATGCGTTATTTTATCTTTAATATTTAACCATTTTAGTTCCTTTAATATAGGAGTGACATGATAAAACTTTTGTTACTTACCGTCAGCCACTTTAGCAGCAAAATTCTGAAGTTTTTGCACTCTGGATATTTGGGTAGCATTTGATGAACCCCAAATTACACTACAATAATTTATTATACTTAGCACTAGTGTTTGTACAATGATTGTTCTAGTTGATTTGTCAAAGTCATCTTTTATTCTATTGATATACATAAGTGTCCCTACTACTTTTTTTACTCATTTCACTAATGTGGACATCAAAGTTCATATGTCTATCAAAATATATGCCTAGAAGAGGGGGAGGGGGAGGGGGAAGGGGGAGGAGGAGGGAGGGGAGGAGTATAATAATAATATATAATACATAGATACTACTCTAGCAATATTTATATGGGGGGCAGGGGGAAGAGGGGCAGGGGGAGGGGGAGGGGGAGGAGGGAGGAGGGGAGAGGGGGAGGAGGGAGGAGGGGGAGTAGAATAATAATAATAATATATAATAAATAGATACTAGCCTAATAATAATATATATTGTATATGGGGGGCAGGGGGAAGAGGGGGAGGGGGCATAATAATAAAAATACAAAACATACAGTATATACAAGAGATCAAGTGACTGTCTGGGGAAGGGTCACTCAGGTCCAGAAGACGCTCTTGGAACTATGTACCAAGGAGTCCCCTTTCCTCTGCCCCCGCGGGAATATGTACCAGCAAATCGACGGTGTAGCGATGGGAAGCCCCCTGGGGGTCCTGTTCGCCAATTTCTTCATGGGAACTATCGAAGAGGAACTCCTGGCTGCCCACCGGCCCACTGTCTACTGCAGGTACATCGATGATATCTTCGTGCGGGTGAAGGACCTGGACGAACTCAGGGACCTCCAGCAGCGCTTCATGGCCGCCTCCGGACTCAACTTCACATACGAAGAAACCACCGATGGTCATCTACCCTTCCTCGACCTCCTTGTCTCCCTCCACGACCACGGCTTCAAAACTACAGTGTACACCAAACCTACTAACAATGGCCAATGTCTTAATGGGGAAAGTGAATGCCCTAAACGATACCATCAGTCCACCATCGCCGCCTATGTCAGGAGAGCCCTCACCCATTGCACCACCTGGAATGACACACACAATGAATTGGAAAGGCTCACCCAGGTCCTAGTCAACAATGGGTATTCCAACACTGACGTCACCAATGCCATCAACCACCACCTAGAAAAAATGGTACAAACAAGACCCCCCTAGCACCAACCTGGCCAATGACATTACATTTTTCTACAGAAACTACATATCTTCCGACCACACCACAGACGAATCCATTATGAAAGAAATAATTCACAAAAACGTCCTCCCCACCAACCCTGACAATAAAATAAAACTCATTATTTACTACAAATCTCCTAAAACCTCCAACCTTGTCCTCCGTAACCGCCCCATTTCCACCAACCAACCGAAAGACGATCATGTGATATACCAGCATATTTGCACCTCTGGGGACTGTGGACCCCTATCCTATGTTGGAATGACACAGACTCGCCTTTCCCGTCGACTAACCCTCCACCTTCAATCTGGCGCTATAAAAGATCACTATCAAGCCCCCCCCCATCTTGCCCTAACTCGCGCCGACCTAGACAAACAAACTACCATACTCGACAAAGAATCAGACCCCAGAAGACTAGCTATTATAGAAGCTCTATATATCCAAACGCTCAACCCCAGCATCAACAACCAAACACAAGACCTTCAAATTCTTCCTTCAGGCAAGCGCTACAGGCATACTGCCCTCGTTCCTCTCGCCCTGTGCCCCCCTCCCTTACCTTTCCGCGCTCAGCACACAACTGACAACACCAACCAATCACAGCCACCCACAGCCAACAACCAACCACCGATAAGATTTAGTGCCCGTCTCGCGAATAGACTGCCTTCCACCAATGAACAGCCACCCCACACCCAGTAGCTCCGCCCACCTACCTATTCTTGATCCTCGAATTTTGTATAAATATGTTGCTTTGTCCTTATTCTAATCATTACCTGCCCATTCCCTGAAGATGCAAGATGTTTACTTGTGAAACGTTGGATCCACCATGAATTTTGCTAACCTGTTGTACCTCATCTCTGAACCCCAGAGGAAAATTGTTAGAACTATTGAAAGCTGTAACAATAAAATACTGAATGCTGAAACTGCTGTTGCCTTTAACCTCGTCTGTTTAAAAGAGAATATATATATATATATATATATATATATATATATATATATATATATATACATGTAAGCATATATATATATAAGAATAGGGGGAAGGTGGGGGGAGGTGGGGTATAAAAATAAATAAAATAAATACAAAAAACAAAAATATAGGCATATATATATAATATATAGTTTTTTATAAAAAAAAAAAAAAAAAATATATATATATATATATATATATATATATATATATATATATATATAATTATATATATATTTAATTATACAATATATAATTATATATATATATATATATATAATTATATATAATTATATATATATATATTTAATTATACAATATATAATTATATATAATTATATATAATATATATAATAGAGTTTGGGGTGGGGGACATTTATAATAATAATGTTGGGTATAATAATAATAATAATAATAATAATAATAATAATAATAATAAATTATAATAATATAATAAAGCAAAAATATAAATGAAATACAAATATAAATACTCTATTATGGGTGATCCCATACACAGGAATAACAGGTATAATAATAAATAATAATAATAAAAATAATAAAATAGGCCTACACACAAAAATAATAAAAATAATTAAATGGTGGTGGAGGTGGTGGAGATGTTGGTGGTGTTGACACCAATAGGGTTGGGTTCATTTTCTGACCTGACCCAAGGTCAGAAAAGTGACCTGTCCCAAGGTCAGAAAAGGGACCCGACCCTATTGGTGTCAACACCACCACCATCATCTTCACCACCACCACCACTGCTCCACCACCACCACCACCACCACCTCCACCTCCACCACCATGACCATCACCACCACGACCACCACCACCTCCACGACCACCACCACCTCCACCTCCACCGCTCCACCACCACCACCACGACCATCACCACCACCACGACCATCACCACCACCACCACCACCACGACCATCACCACCTCCACCACCACCACCTCCACCTACTCGTGGCCATCACCTCCACCACCTCCACCTACTCGTGGCGACATAAAAATGTTGACTGTACTTAATCACACTGCTGAGATTCCCTCGTGGCCACCAAGCCGTATATGTAGAGTGTTTTTGCCAATAAAAAACTTACCTCCCAAGCACTTTCCACCACTAAATTATCGAACAAAAATGCAGAGGGCTGAGGGATCATGGCGACATATGCTCGACCAGTAATGAAAGTGTTTTCACTAAGAAACACTAATACAAGTAAGATACACTACTTGAACTGATAAATAGCAATATAATTGACTCGATATTATATGAAAGTGATCCACAAACAAGCGAAACGTATAGGCAAAAACCATGGCCCCTCGTGGGCTCCACCACCTTGGTCACGTAGCCTACACCAGAGAATGCTCGACCAGTAATGAAAGTTTTTTCACTAAGAAACACTAATACAAGTAAGATACACTACTTGAACTGATAAATAGCAATATAATTGACTTGATATTATATGAAAGTGATCAACAAACAAGCGAAACATATAGGCAAAAACCATGGCCCCTCGTGGAGCCCACCTTGGTCACGTACACCAGACTAGCATAACACATCACTAACATGGTTATTATACCCTAAACAAGACTAACACAAAAATCCATCGATAACCCAACGATATAGCACTTCGTTTGGGTTATATTAGGGCGGTAATACCAGCCAGGCTGGGCAAAATGGAGGTCCCTTGGTTTAAAGGGCCGCGCACACCCACCTAGTAGGCTGGCTGCTGGGAAGAAACTGACTCTTTCTACCCCCGCGGGGCCCTCACAGGGACGCTAGGGGGTTGCTAGATGTTTCCACATGTAGATCTAACTTATGGGACTTAGCAGCCAAAAGACTTGCTCAATAGCGTCATAAACTTATTTTCTGGCAATATAATAAGTCCATATGACGCGGTAGCGTCATATGAGTTTTTGGCTCACTCTGCCATATGACGCGATCGTGTCATATAATGTCTGAAGGAGTTAAGTGTCGGTACCAATTTGCTCAATCTCCTCTATACATTTTCACCAGCATCAATATCTTTTATCAAATATGGAGCCCATACCTGACTACCATACTCTAGATGTGGCCTAACCAGTGCTACATACAGATATTTAAAAAATTCCTCATCCATTGATACAAATGTCCTCTTTATAAGCTCCACTATTTTATTAGCCTTGTTTTTCTGTTCAGCCAAATGGTCTGAAAAGTTTAATCTATTATCTATTACAACACCTATATCCTTCTCAGAGCTACATGTTTGAGGGTACATTTTCCAAAATGCATATATTTTCATTTCTTCGGATGAAAATACAATAACCACTTCTCGGACCTTTTTTTCACAGAGTCTATGTCACTTTGAAGCAGGTACATGTCATCTTGGCTCCTAATCCGTCTATACACTGTCGTATCATCCGCATATAAGTGTAGTTTACTATTATTTAAGACTTCAAGAAGATCATTAACACTAGATTAGCGGGCTAGCGGTTTATTTATATGTACCGCCCAGCGGGGTGTTTTTAGCCAAAATAGGGCTGTTTACGTGATCATTTTCATGCCTAAATAAAACCCAGAGCGTAAAACAAGTATCTATCCCTGAAAGGGCATAAACAGAGCTTTCCAATGACACCATAACGATCCTTTTATGATGGCTAGTTTTCTTGCAACAACCGCGCAACCCGGTACCCGCAACCCGGCACTTTCCCCATACAATTCCGTATATAGCGAGTGAGAGAGGGAGGGAGGAGGTGGGATTCGTGTCAGTAGGTTCGCCGCGGTGGTCTGGAGCAGTCATACGCTCGCTACTCTCCTGCCACCACTTGTCTCTCTCTCTCAGCAACATTACGTGCTGAAATTGCCACACGACCTATGTCAAGCGCCGCCAGATAGTCCAGATTTATTATACTCGACTTATGTTGCGCGCCGACACTTAGGGGTTAATATATAAAACAAACACTAATGGCCCTAATACAGACCTCTGAGGAGCTTCACTTGTCATGTCTCTCCATTCCGACTTTGAATCATTTACCATTACACATTGCCTTCTGTTTATCAAGAAGGCCTCCATCCACTTCAAACACTTCCCCCCAATATTATAAATCTTAGCTTTTTCTAATAACCTTCCATGTGGCACCTTATCAAATGCCTTCATAAAATCACAATATATCACGTCCACTGCATCTCCCTCTTTTAGAATTTGCATCCATTCATCCATAATTTTTATGAGTTGAAGAACTGTTGACCGTCCAAGCAAAAATCGAAACTGCTTCTTACTAAAAAGTTGATTTAATTTCGTATGTCCCATAATTTCTTCTCTAACTCTAACTATAGTCTCCATCATTTTACATACTACACTTGTGAGGCTTACCGGTCTGTAGTTCCCTGGGTCACATCGCTTTCCCTGCTTGAATATAACAGTTTTGTATGCTATTTTCCAAATTTATTGGTAGTTTTCCATTATTGAAAGAATTTTTGAATAATATTTTTATTGGCTCCGCAATCTGATCTGAAGGCTCCGCAATCTGAAGGAGGGCTTCAATAATAATTCTTGGGTGTAATCCGTCGGGTCCTGGTGACTTATTCCTGTTCTTAACCCTTTCGTTGCGGGTGACGTTCCAGAACGTCCTGGCAAGTTACAGCAGTTTCCAGGCTTTAAAAGCCTGTAAAAACCGTAAAAATCGAGTGTCAGTGGGCGGGAGCGTGAGGGGCCCACCTCCGACCCTCAGAGCACCGAGCGGCTCACTGATGTTGACTGTGTCTCGCGCGAGTCTCTCTCTGTGTCTCCCAGCAGTGTAGCCAAGCGAGCGAGTGTTACATAATAGCGGGTTTCCCGCGTTTCACTGGCACCACTGCGGATGAACCAGACCACGTACGGGGCCCGTTCTGGTGTCATTTTGAAGCTATTCTCGCCTAGTTTTCGGCAGAATACACTTCATTTAATGCAGATGCTTGATTTATCATTTAGGAGTGCCTGAATATGCCCTAAATAGCCCACACATAGCCGCAGCCAAAGGGTTAATGGTCTTCTTTATTTTTGCTAGTGAGAATGCCATGACCTCCAATGCAGGTACTTGCTTGCTTGGAAGACTGGGTGCCTCCCCAACCGGTTCCACAGTGAAAACTTCGCTAAAGTACTTTGCTAGTATATCCGTCTTTTCTTTATCTGTTTATGTTTTTGTTGTGATATCTTCACCCCCAAAGAGGCCTAGAATTCCTGATCTACTCGTTAACTTACTTCCATTTTTTGGGGGAATTTCCTTGACATGCTTTGCTGCAACTCTTTCCTTATTCTTTATCCCTTTCCTTTTTTTATTTCTAACTATATTATTTATTTGTCTATATTCCAGATCTACTTCTTGAAATTCCCTGTGGTTGGTATCGCTATACGTTCTCATTTGTTTTAATCTTGACCACAGACGCTTCTTGCTTCTTATTATTTGCCCACGGTTTCCGGTTCATTGGCAGATCTTCATTAGTCCTTCTCCTTAACCATGACTTATCCTTAAATTCTTTTACTGGTACACATACAGTATAATTATCACTTCCTCTATTTTACTTTTAAATTTTGTCCACATTTCCTCAACATCTCCAACACCTAAATAATCCTTCCAGTCTAAATTTAGGTAATGTCTCATAAGTTCATACATACCGTATACATTTTCTTTTTACAAGTCTTCTCCTCTACTTCGACATTGCAAGTAAAAATTATACACGCCTGATCACTATGCCTGATTGGACTATCTAATATTATATCCTCAACAATTTCCTCATTACTAAATATCAAGTCTATAACACTACCTCGTGTCTCCCCTCTGTATCTTGTAATTTCATTACTATGTTGTGTCAAGAAGCAATCCCTCACCGTCTCGATAAATATAATATTATGGCAATGGCATGTTAAAGTCACCCAGTAAAATCTTGTAACTACTCTCCTTGTTATTTATCTCCTGCATCACCTTCAATAATGTATCATTATCTTCCATATTACCGCTTGGGCTTCTATATATTGACGCAATTAATATAGTGCCAGTCACACATTTAATTTCAATACACAAGTACTCACAATATTGATGCTCCATTTTTACTTCATTGCCCGATATATCTTTCCTTAACATATACAAGCAAACCCCTACCTTCCTCTGCATTAATAACATTGTTCTCAATCATTTCATATCCGTCTAGCTCATACTCACCCAACGTCCTCTTGAATCTATATTTTTTTGTTCTAACTTCCTGCAAAGGAATCACATAAGGTTTGTCATTACTTTCCTGTAGTCTAGTTTTCATATCTCTAAGTTTATCTTGGGAGAACACATCAACATTACTAAACATGACATTAAACTTGTTAACACTACTTACATGGGGTGTGGATTTAGCTAGTCTTGGTTGCCTACCGCCACTATTTGCTTTCTTTTCTCCCGTGTTACTGCGCCCCCTGCTTCGTCCCTGACTGTGGTCCTTGTTCCTTTCTTCACTACTAGTACCGGTAGGTCCTTCGTCACGTCCTCTGCTGCAGCCATCCTTCCTTCCTCCACATTGGTGTCCACTGTACCTTCCTCTTCCCTTTTCTTGCTCTGACTCTCTTCCTGTGTCCTTTCCTCCGTCACTGTACCCTTTTCTTTTGCTTTCTGTTCTTTGTTGGTCCGGATATACCACTTCTTTATCTACCCCTGCTTTACTCTCAAAAAAAAAAAAAAAAAAAAATCCTCTTCTGACAATTTTTCATTATCTATGTCAACCTTAGATTGTAAGTCTTTTAACTTTCTTCTTTCTTCTGCATTAGATCCTTCTTAACCCTAATATGCTTCATATCATCACTCTCCAGCTATGGCTGGCTGCTGCTTCTGCTGTCTTTCTCGACCCAAACAAACCTTTCATCGGCCTCATCTCATCTTTCTTATATTTACCCAACCTATGCACCTCCTTCACATCTCGTTCCCAGCCGAATCTATCCTCGTCAGTGCACTCCACAATATTTTTAACCTTCTCCACGTCCATTTCTTTTCTTGCCTTGATGTCCACTAAATTATCCTCAACATCACCGAATAATATTATGCACTTTCCTCTATCTATTGTTTCCCTCACAACACTTTGCTCTATCTATTGTTTCCCTCACAACACTTTCCTCTATCTATTGTTTCCCTCACAACACTTTCCTCTATCTATTGTTTCCCTCACAACATTTTCCTCTATCTATTGTTTCCCTCACAACACTTTCCTCTATCTATTGTTTCCCTCACAACACTTTCCTCTATCTATTGTTTCCCTCACAACACTTTCCTCTATCTATTGTTTCCCTCACAACACTTTCCTCTATCTATTGTTTCCCTCACAACACTTCCTCTATCTATTGTTTCCCTCACAACACTTTCCTCTATCTATTGTTTCCCTCACAACACTTTCCTCTATCTATTGTTTCCCTCACAACATTTTCTTTCTTCTTTATCAATTGTGCAACTTGACTTTCAAAAGCCTTCTTTTCCCTTTTTTTTAAATTTGCTCCTTAACTATTTCTTCAAGAACAACCCTTTTTTCAGTCTCTAGCCTAGACCACTCACTTTTCGCTTCACTGATAGCCTTCACTTCATTATTAAAATGACTTTCATATTCGTTTATGTGTTCTTTCAATGCAGTGTTTTGTACCACAAGCTCGTCCACTTTATTTATTAGGGTCTCAAGACTATCATTAAGAGGTTTCACATCACTAGTACATGCTCCACAGATTTCACATAACGTTTCTAGTTTTGCATTGATTTCCCTTCTCTATTTTTCTACCACTCCTTTCCAATTGACATTGTCCATCATTTGTTTTTTAAAACTTGCTAACTGATTATCGATTCCATCTCCAACAAAGCTTTGAAATACACAATTCTCTCCCCCCGCCCCCCCCCCCCCGCCAAACTATTCCTACGATCGTCGTCCAAATGTTAACCCACGTCGGCCATATTGTCTCTCTCCCCAACCAAAATAAATCGACCCCCAACTAACTTTCACCCATAACCAAATTCACAATATAACCTCGGTAATCTATCACTACCAGCCCGTTCCAATATACCTCCCCCAACTCTGACCCAGTATGTGATTCATTTACTATACCTATCGCCGAAATATCGGCAAAAATCGAATCTGCAACTTTGTCCTGCCACCACCACACACCACTCTGACCGGTATGCCATGTGAACAGTACTTGATACATGGGCGCACTGTGCCCCTGTGCTGAGCAAGGAGCCGTGCGAGGGTAAAGAACCCCGGAGATGGTTGAGCACACCTAACTTCTGGGAAGCTGTTTTAGCAAGAAGGACCAGAAGAAAAAGATGCACCAATAATATTGAGAAAAGAAGAATGGTTATTATTTATTTGGTCTATATGATATGAAAGAGACACATAGAAAAGAAGCCTGCAACATGTGTTTCCCTCAAAGTTGAACGAGTGACAGAGAATAAAATTCAAAGTATGTTGGAGTCACAATGTTTGGACACACGTAGCTTAAGTCATAGAATGAGGAAAAGACAGACTTTTATGTTTTATGTGAGCGAGGGAGACAAAAGACAGAACTGCTTGTATCGAGTGCCTCCCCCAGAGTTGAAAGAGTGACAGGGCCAAGATCAAGTGACATTCGAGCCAAAATGCCTGGACACACGGAGTTTGAAGCAATTTAAGTCATAGGAAGAGGGAAAGATTGATTCTGGGAGAGTTCCACATCTCAGCAGTTGAATATAAGAAAGACTGAGAATAACGTTTCACTCTTGGGATGCAGAGTTGCAAAGAGTAGGGGTGGGATTGTGTTGCAAGACGGGTACTACGTACCCTACATAGAGGAGGTGGTATACACTGGGAAAGCTCTGAGGAACATTGATTATTGTAGTAGCGATAGAATAGTGGGAAAGATGCAACATCGAGGCAAAGCGAGAGAGATTGCAGAGAATTGGTGAGTGGGCGGGAGTTAATGATACGGAAAGCTTTCCTTTCTACTTTGTCTAGGAGTGCGGTGAGAGAGGATCCTCCCCACACATGTGAACAATACTCAATACAAGGACGCACTGTGCCCTGTACAGAGCAAGATGCTGTGCAGGGGTAAAGAACTCCTTGAGGCGGTTGAGAACACCCAGCTTCTGGGAGGCTGCATTAGCAAGACTGGTAATATGGTCCTTCCAAGTGAGAGCAGAAAGAAAAGAGACACCAAGAATATTGAGAGAAGATGAAGGATTGATTTTTGTATTGTTGAAGTGTAAGGGATAGTCCTCCGAGAGTTCCGGACGTGTAGTAAGATGAAGAAGTTGGGTTTTGGAAGTATTAAAGGCAACAAGGTTTTCTCTGCCCCAATTGGAAATAGTAGTTAGATCAGAAGATAAGTTTTGCATGGCTTTGTTATGTTTGTTTTGAGGGATTGCTGGCTGGGGCGTTATGGAAAGCTAATTGAGCATTGTAAGGTAGAGTCGTCTGCGTATGAATGGATGGGACTGGAGGTACAGTTGAAAAGATCATTTATGAAAATTAGAAAGAGAATGGGAGATAGGACAGAGCCCAGAGGAACACTGGAGTTGATAGGATGAGGAAGTGAGCAATGGCCGTCCACAGCCACAGCTATGGAACGGCAGGAAAGTAAATTAGAGACAAAGGCACAGATGGAGGGATAGAAACTAAAGAGGGGTAGTTTAGAAATTAAAGATTTGTGCCAGATTCTATCGAGGGGCTTCTGTATGTCTAGTGCAATAGAAAAGGTCTCACCGAAGTCCTAAAAGGAGGATGACCAAGAGTTAGTAAGATATGAAAGAAGATCACTGGTAGACCAACCATTAATAAACCACCAGCCCCGGCTACGCATTACATAAATATTCCCCGAAACCCGGGTGTTTTGGCCGAAAAACGTCTAGGCTAGGCTACCGTATATTTGTTAATCTGACTGCTTCCCGCATTCCCGCGCATCCCCATGCGTAGCTGTGTTATTTACCTGTAGAATGGCGTTAAGTAGAGCTCTCTAAGTCAACTGGTTGAGTTGTGATGATGATTTCATTGGAGATAACTTTATGGCAAAAACAGCCACTTTACACTACTTTTCGATACTTAACAACAACATAAAGGCACACACGAACAAGCGACGCTCTCCTTCTTGTGGCCGGAGATGCGGGGCATCGGTCCAGCCGGCTGTTGTTTACATGCGTCGGACCGACGCCTCGCACACCAAGCTCACAGGCTTTCAACCACTGGGCGTTCAAGAGCCCTTCCGGGTACCTGTTATATGCTTTTTTATGGGCGTGCAAGAGCCCTTCCGTGTTGTAGGGGTAAGGATGTTAGGTTAAAGATATAACCAGGTTAGGTACAATAGAATAGTTAACCATATTAGGAAGACGTTTTGAGGTACGTTCCTAAATAGGTTATTGTAGGGTTAACCGTTTGAGAGACTTTCTTATGTAGTTATAGGTTGATTGAAATAAACTGGTAGTTCTCTGCTCTGCGTCCGGCTCTCTCGTAGATTGATAGAGAGATAGATGTGATAGATAATCGCCGCCACCACCTTATACCGTATAAATATAATATTGATACTTATAGGTAAACGAAAAGGTGTCTGTATCCAAAACCACGTAGATTTATTCAAACAAAGTAGATTTAAATTAGTACAAAGAGAATTCCCCTAAGTTGTGAGGAATCTCGTAGGGCCTGTTGTCTTGCCCATAGTTCGAGTCTAAGTCTAGTCAAAATCTTCTTCATACCCCCTACCTCTCCTGCACACCTCCATGCACACCTCCAACATGTGATCTTAACTTCCGTTTCACGTGTACAGTCCCTGGTGCTCTTAAGTGCGAGCTAAGCTTAAAATGCGTGGGAAGCAAGACTGACATGACAAAAAGAACCAGGAAGTTACAATGACTAACCTCCAAGATGTACAGTTACCTGCATAAATATATAGACACTGTAAGTAAACCACCTTGAAATAATATGAGAGTTGAATAATTGATTTCTATAACAATGATTGAATCTAACATGTAATACGCCCCCATTTAAATATTTGCGTCCCACCGCAAGGCAGACACTTAAAAGTATATACGAGTAAAAAAAATAAAAAAAAATTAAAAACTAACAAAATGTAAATTGAAGAAAAATAAAAATGTAATGGAATTTTAATGTATTTAGTTAATAAAAATAAAATTATAGAATTGTACCAATACATTGGAACAAAGCATATTTAACCCTTGTTTAGCGAGACCCGACTTAAGTCGGCCTAGAGAACCAAGGAATAAGTGGTGGGGCCCGACTTAAGTCTGTGTGCAATTTTTGAGCAATAATGGCTCTGAGAGAGAGACGAGCGATGGGAGGAGCGTAGGTCGGCTCATGACCGCTCGGCACGGGTCCCGCACGACTACTGACGTTCCCTCCACACACATCCACACTCACTGCCTCGCTACACAGGGAATTATGTAAGGATATTACCGTATTTTTGGGATTTTTGCAAGAGAACGCGTGGTCGTAGAAGGATGGTTCTGGTGTCATTGGAAAGCTCAGTTATCGCCCTCTCAGAGATACATAATTGTATTACGCTCTGGCTCTTGTTTATGCATGAAAATGAGCACGGAAACAAGGTCATTTAGGGTAAAACCACCCGCTTGCCAGGTAGTAGAAGTTACCGATCTAGCCGCTCTTGGAGTGTTAAAGAACGGAAAAAAATTGAAAAACAAAATTAAAATTAAAAGACAATGTACAAAACACACAATTGCAAAAGTAAATACTAAAGTTAGTATTTCTAAAAAAAAATCCCAATAAAGAAAAAAAAACATACAAAGACTCATTATAATTCAATGAAGCCAGATGTAATTCGATTAACAAAGCAAAGTAATATAAATGCAAATATATAATCCTAGGTAAAAACTAAAATATACAACTGCAGTAAAAAAAAAAAAAATCCTACCCATAGGAAAAAGGAATACTAATAATAAACACAGAATTCCAAATAGGCTAATCCCGTGGTGCGTAACATAATACCTTCCAAGTTTGTTAAAAACCATTATTAACTACTATTTCACAAAAAAAAAAATTAAAACCCGATGTAAAATAAAGGAATAAAATCCTACCTATAGGAAGGGAAATCAATAATAAACACAGAAATCCACATACACCCGTGGTGTGCATAAGATACCCTACCTATTCTGACAAAAAAAAACCATTGCGCCAAAAAAAATAAAAATAAAAAACTTGAGTAAAATTTGTAGTAATTATTCTCAGCCAGTCGCTGGCCGGTACCGGTAACCTAATAATGCATTTCTATGGCCAATCCTATATTAGAATATAATCACACACTCGCCATTGCAAAACCAAATTGTTGTGCCGGGTATTAATAAATTAAATCCCTTGATACAGTCCTTAAAACAATCCAGTTCTGGTTTAATGGACTTAAATATATTTGACAGGGACGTCCCGAGTAGGTTCTAGAAGCAATAAAAATGGTATTCAAAGGTTCAATATAACACTCAATAACAACACCAGGCAGAACACATGAATATTTTATTTAATAAACAGGAAGGTGGTTGGAGAAGAATGATTATTAAGGCAAATCCCACAATAAGAGCAAATATATATATATTGTCCGTTTGTCGGAACAATGTTACTGATACCAGAAGAACTCAATAGTGAGAATCCAGTATAACATCAAATCATGTGGAAAAACATACATAGAGGCATAATGTACAAGAATCAATTTTAACCTTCAATACAATAATAAATGAGAGTAGAATATCTTCCGTTTTCAATAAGACTTCAATACCCTAGATAATGATCCTAGGATAAAATAATGAGAAGAGTTGAGGTAACAAAGATACAGTCACAGGAAGCAAGGTGAGTCACGTGTGGGGCTCAGTTGACCCTTTGAGAATTGACCGCGTGAGCTTGCCTTTAGGTCAGGTCACTCGGAAGGTCATTAAGTGAACTGAGATGATAAATAATACTTTTTCTAGTTAATGCAACTATGACCTTAGCTACAATGCAATATTACTTTATTTTATATGAAAGGGCTGAGATTATTATTTATAATATATGACAAGTATCAAAATCGCTCTCAAGGATGTTATATCTTATTACGGAATTATATTACTTGAACATATGCTACGATAACGAACCGAACTTAGGAATTTGTGTCACTATATGTTTCTTAGGTACAGCAGAGTAATTATGTGAAGTGAATAAGAGCAAAAGGTATTTAATGTGGTCTGCTAAGTGGTATTAATTGGATCAAGATTTAATCCTCAATATTCCCTACTACGATAACACACGAAGATAAGTAATATATTAACTGAGTTCCAAAAGACTCAGACTTGAATGAATACTAAGGTTTTAATCTCAAACAGTAGGAACTGAATGATTAACAGATATCGATCGGTAGATCGTTCTTAAAAAATAGATTGGCGCTAATGACGAAGTTTAGCTCATTGATATTTAATGCAATACCAGAATCGCTTCTGAACTAGTTAACAGGGCGAGTAAAATAAAATGTACAGGCACAATTAGCACATGGGCGTAGGCGACGAAGTCCTACTCATTGATACTTAAAACAGGCAGTACCAGGCACGGGCCTGAATGAGTTAACAGGGTGCGGTGAATAAAATACACAGATACAATTAGTGTATGGTGGATGCAATGACACGAAACACAGAGGAAAGAGTTCCTAAACACGGTATTCGAAATATCACAACATCAAAATTTACAAGAAGATAAAAGCACGTCTAAGATATATGTCATATGCGATTACGGAATAGAGAAATTAGGAATTACACTGAGCACTCGTTGGAAAATTGGGCGTATGTTCTAGGTAAAAAGTGATTATCTAAATGGATTGATCACGGAATATATTGGGACTTCAACTCACAATTAATAAATCAACATACACATAGTCAGTAAATCTGCGAGCTGAATATATGTTAATGACACTGATATGTAACATATGCGTAACTTAAGAATTAAACAAAGGCTTGAACAAGGGTCAAGAACTGAAGGCAAGATGGATACAGAATAACGCAGGTTGAGAAGGATGAAACTTATTACGCGAGCATAGGATCTTGGGCACAGATCGCAAGTAAATCAGGGCACAACACGGTTCACATATTTACATAATCAATACCTCACAACAATAACCAACAGAGAAAGACACAGAAACACTTAAGTATTTGGGAGGGCAGGGGGACGAGAGTACTGGTCTGGCTGGCATAGAGGGTAGTAGCCAATCTTACACAGCTGGTGGCCTCCTCGAGCAGGGGTCCTGGATGTAGGCCTGGTTACGTAAGCCAAACCGGGGTCCTAGATTCAGGCCTGCTGACGTAATTCGAGCAGGGGTCCTAGGTCCAGGGCTACGTCCATAGCTCGAGCAGGGGTCCTCGGTTCAGGGCGCCATGCAACAGACAGGTGGCCCTTCAGTAATCCGGAAGGGGGCCAACGTCCCAGAGGCACTCTCGAGGGTCAGGGGGCGAAGGGGGAGGGGGGAACCGTAGCAACACCGTCTCAAAAAGCCAAATCCTATTCGGAGTCTGCCTAGTCGATAGGTGACGTGGTTTTTGCACACCTTCCTCAGGATTTCCTGAGGTCCTATTCAAATATTTTCTTACTTCAGTGGTCAATGAACTCGGGGAAAAAGGGGTGTAGAGGAAAGAGGAAAAATGGTTGTTGTGAGGTACATAATACATTCTAGCCTGGGAACTCAGGTCTTATTATATGGGCCTGGTTCCAAGGTAATATTATAATACTTAATGGGGCTGCTGGAAGGTCCAGGGCGCCTGTGAAAAATAAAGAACACTTAAAGCTAAAAATGGAGCAACTGTCTTGCAGGTCTTCTAATTATCCTAGGACATATATATATAGGATTGTATTTGTATCCTCGGGTGCATGGAGTTGTCAGGCACTATCAGGTCCACTTGTTCCTGAAATATCTGAGGTGCTGGTGAGTAGATTGCATAAGGGAGTGCTCATCATATCCCAAATCTGGCGGAACAATACAGATGGCGTCACTTCTGGTGGAGACTACGTAAAAGGAGGGTTCTAATTGGTGGTCCCAGGGCGGCTGTGGTTGGCTGAGGATGGTGGCTTGTGACTGGCTGAGAGAGTCCTTCGTTTTCTCAGGTGGCTGTGGGTGTGAAAGAGAACTGTGGAATGGACGGCTGGGCATGGTCAACTCAGGTAGATTCTGGTAGACTCATAGGGGGGACTCAGGTACAAGTCTTTGTTGTCTGTCCTGGGAGTTTGAGGTTGCCTGAGTGGTTATGCTGGCCACTCGGTGTATCGTTGGTGTGGGGCCCGTCACCTCACAAATTATTACAACTTAGTGTAAATTAATTCTAATACAAAACAAAAATACATCAATCAAATTCTCAAAACCAACACAAATCAATACTAAGGATTTACAATAACCAGCACATCCAAAAATGTCGGGCATAAACCTTCCAAGCAAATATACCACACACGGGCAAACTAAAAACCACCAAGAAAACAAAAATCAAAACGAAAATAAAAAAAACTGTAAAAAAAACACATAGAAGTTATATTAAGTACCCTACATACAGATATTAATAAACCAACTCCTACATTTTATTTTTATCATAAAATCTCACACAACATCCTATAATTGTTGAGGAAAAATAATCCATCTTCGAAGATAAAGTCATAGATGGAATACGCATTTCTTCTTTCAGTATGTCGGTGCCCCAAAGAACACCACTAAAAAAAAAAATCCGATTAGGAACACTCGAAAAAAATTATTCATTTTCAAAATCACTCCCAAAAAGCAAATAACATCACACTCTCCATCAGTGTAATCAAAATTTCAAAATAATTACAAGAAAATATTTTCCACAAATATTTCTTTTCACAAGTAATGTGCTAGAACAGCGATATTCAAACATCTTGTATATTGCAAAATATGCCCTCATTCCAGACAAAAATATATATCAGATTTAGAAACTCTGGGCCAAAAACTAAAGATATGATGTTGCTTGACCTCCTATGTGTAAATGTTTAAAAATGAACTCTACAGTAATGAAACATAAGATTTCAACTCCATAAACCCGAAGCAATTTTAAGTTAAAAAAACTTTACTTAATTCAATTGCACAGTAAGCCCACTCGATTTAAAACAACGGAAACACGTGACTAAAATACACCGTGACCCAAAACAAATTAACTCAAAATAAACATGAGGGAAAAAACAACTTAAACAAATTCCATTGAAAACAAAATTAGCCACAATAATAGCGAACGAAAACTACCAATATATACAGTCCGTAGCTGTACTAAATAGCAAAACACGATTCACTAAAATGGGCAAAACAAAAAATGTAAAAAAGAAATTAACTTAAACTCCCCAAAAATTGTCATAAAAAAAATGAACAAAAATAAAAGTATTTGATCGTATCCATATAGAAAACTTCATGAACTATCAATCAAGTCAACTTCCAAAGATCAAATCATATTTGTTTTTTTGAAGGAACGAACGAAAATTAATAGAGTCCAGAAACTTGGAATTTTATCAAAACGGAAAGATGTCATAAAAAAAGGAAATAAATTAGAATGAGTAGAAAACTTTACAAACCTCGCAAAAATGAAAGCAAATATTATCTATCTATCTATCTATCTATCTATTGCCCGACGCCGTGATCCCCGAAGGGGTGGCCACGAACGAACCGCCCCCATGCACCTCTGTCCCCAGTCAGTTGACGCCCCTCCCCCCAACCAGCACTGCCTTCGTTCATATACTTCCTCACTCCATCCTTCCACCTCTCTTTCGGTCTCCCTCTCTGTCCCTCCACCTCGCTCTCGTACCATCGTGTTAACCCGTGGAGCCCCGGCTAGTTTTGTAATGTTTGCGCACCAGAACCCGACCAGTTTTCAAAAAAATGGTTTTATTCCAGAAACAATAGCGAATGGGTTAGGAATGAAGGAAAAACCACGAAAAACCGCTCAAAAAGCTTAAAAAATGGTTCTACAGAGCCCCCGAAAACGGATTTTACAAGAGTAAAAAATTGAAGGCAATTATCCCAAAAAACCAGGTTATTGCGCGCTCGCGCGTGGACTTTGAGAGTTTTCAACCATTGGCACGGTTGCGTGGGATACGTACACAGTTCCCATACAAATCTGAGCCCTCTTGAGTGGCTACACCTGAGGTTACGGTCGGCGCAATTAGGGTGACGCGCCAGGCGCGTCTCTGGGGCTGTGCGTTACATACATCGCCGACGCGTCAGACGCGTCGCTGGGGCTGTACGGGTTAATAGAAGAATAAAAATGCCAGCGAGTGAAAAAAACAAAAAACTCTGAAATAATTAAGATGGAATTCGAAACTCGTTATAAAATCAAACTGAAGTTAAGAAAAACAATGTGTATGTACAGTTCCGGCCAAAAGTCTCTCGACTTGTCTGGCAGCATTTGGCAGCTCATATTGGGGAAAATGGGGTTGGAGGTGGGGGAATTCTCTCCACCCTACCTGAGTGATATGACAGAGGGATTCTGATTGGCTGACAGGACAACATAGCTAATACACGTTAATTTATGGACGTAATTACGTATATGACAAATATAGTGATTTAGGTATTCATTTGTGTTTGCCACAAGCTAATATAATTTTTTCATGTAAAAGGTATTGATTTAAACCAACATCAATATCGTGAACGAGTAACGATCACAGCGGTAATCTATGCCTCAATATTAACCATTTTAGACCAGTAGATGGATTCATCATATTTAGCCTTCAACATTTAGGAAATACATTTTCGGCTGTGTGAAACATTTTATGATGAATATATGTGTAGTGTGTGACGTCTACCAGCGTGGGCAGAATCGCCTCTCGTTAGCCACTAGCGCTCGCCAGGGACATCGAAATGGGCTACAGTTATCCGAGAATGTTGTTCTTTCTTTCCTAGTAATCGCATTGTCACAGACAGTCCAGTGGTGGTCTTTGTTTTTGTCTGTGACAACGGGTTATATTTTATATCAATAGTAGTGATGATAGAACCAGCGTGGGAATGAGAGAGACTTTCAGAGCGAGATAGTAGTGAGTGTCTGTAGGTGCGGGTGCTGTGTCACGTGACACCTGCTGTCTTGTGATGTCTCGGCTCGTGATTGGCCGACCATCGCGCTTTTGCGGGCTCCTGTGTAACTTGCCTCCTGCATGAGGGTCCCCAGGAGCTGTCCTCCTCAGGACAGGCTTGGCGCGTGTGCTTCTAACATCCCCTTGCATACTCTCTCCCAATCACCCCCTTTATCGCTGTTTCTCTCTCTGACCTTCTTTTCCATTACTTCTCGCCTTTATTCAATTACTTATCCCCTTGGGTTCTGCATACGGTTTCCGTAGCCGGCCCATTGTATTGCATGCGCCGTCCTCGGAGATATTTACATGTACTTAGAATAGGTTTGAGGGTTCTTAGTTAGTATAGGTTAAGAACTTGGTGTGTGTCTCCATTATTGATTTAGTGTTTCTGCTCTTTTATTTAATGCTAGACTGGGATAAGGTAACTGTAGTTGTTGTCTCCGATGTGTGTACGGTTTGCTTATACCTACACGACTTCGACTGGTCCTGTGGTAGCCTGTGTTGTCTTTTCGGTTGCGTCCTTTGCGAGTGCAGCATTCTGTTGACTGAGGGTTTTGGCCTGTACCAGTTCCACACTTTGCTGCCTCTTTGCTTGTCTTTAGAGGGTCGCCAGGATAGAACCAGATACTTGTGATCTGGATCTATCGAGAGACCACCCTAGTCAATTAACGTAACTTAAAGGATGCAGTCTTAAGGACATCACTAGGCTACGAGCCTGTCTTGCTCAACCCCAGTTCCTTACCTAGAGTATTCCAGCTAGACATTATTAATCGAGTAGACACTTGTTAGTATTTAATATAAGCTCTTTGATATGTACGCATTATTATTCACAGCATTTATTAGTCTAGGTTGTTGTTGAGTCGCACAACCATAGCAGACTGTTTCGTTGATGAGGAAGTACTTCTTTTAGTGTCGAGCATTGCTACCGTTGCACATTTATAGTATTCTCGTGTCAGTTAACATTATATGTCCTATCTTTTAGTGTATTCAATTTACACGTGTAGTGTCCTGCCTCCTGCCTTTATATAGTTCAAGATTAGATACGAGCATCTTATGAGCATCAGACTTTCTTCAGAAATTTCCAGTTCTATGCTGTAGGACTATACTTCACTTTCTTTCAGATAGGAGTGAAGAGAGTATTGTTGTTTAGAGTAACTGTATTGAATCATCTTTGTATTGTATTAAATCTTGCAGTGATTTAATTGATCTTTCCATAGATTCCCTTTTATGCATTTTAACGTAACTTGCATCTTGTTTGTTATCAGGCTATACCAGTGGGGGTTAGCCTGAAGTAGAGTACATTTATGCCCAGTTAAGGATACCCCGCTATTGCAGATTAACTCTGGAGGGTATAAGTGTTTTGTTCGCCGGCATATAAGTTCGAGGGTTTGGATCTAGCGTACCATTGTTGCATAGTGCCCTATTACTAGTCCAATCTTTAAGTGCCCTTGTTTTATTCGTAGTCCCGGTCGTAACAAGTGGAAAACAGGTTTTAGTTGTTGACCATACCAGGAAATTAATTTCTTCATTCCCTAATATAAATTCATATGTAAGCCCTATACTATATGCTTCCTATTAATGAATTAATTTGCATATAGTTCTATAACCCTTTGAAGCCCATGAGGCATTTTGACATTTTGTTCTGTCTATCCTTGGACGAATTTATATAGGTTAGGAAGGAACTGTTTGGATTCGAAGGCCAAAGAGTATCTCAAATTTACCTTTAAATACTATTCATCCTTCCGAATCTGAAAATAATCGTCTAATAATAACGAGAAACCTAAAAAGATATGCGTCATCGTGTATTAAAAGGGTAACTTTTCCCAGACCCATCTTAATATAAATATCTTGAGTATTATGACACATTTTGTCAGCTTATTTTGGCTATCATTGGACGATCTTATACAATGTGGGAAGGAGCTTGGCCCATCAAAAAGGAAAGGCAACTCTATACACAAAATAGTGTATCCACATTGATCACATCTACACTGTGGTGAGCTGGTAAAGAGGAGGAGCGGGTGGGTGTGGGGGCTGGGTGGTAGGGAGGGAAGCAGTAGGGTTGTTTGGTGATTTGCAATGTCAACGGGTTAATATGAAAACGTAAATGGTATCTTATAGGGTATTAGTTAACATATTGGTGAGAGACACTTGAAAAGTCGACAGAATGACTAAATACACCATCTGAGGAGGAGCACTTTATTGACAACGTTTCGCAGACAGCTTCTTCAGGTTACTAACCTGAAGACTAACCTGCAGAAGCTGTCTACGAAACGTTGTAAAATAAAGTGCTCCTCCTCATACGGTATTTTTAGTCATCACTTAAAATATTTCCTACCAATAGGACCTACAAATTATAGTAATTCATTCGTTGATTCGGCAGGTCCATCTTAAGATATACAAACTCCAATATGACTGAAAGGATATATCCAATTCCAAAATATGTGCCGCCTTGTAACAAAAACCTCTTATTTTATTATATGCCACACTAATATTGGTGATTTCATTAATTTAAAGTATTTGGTTATTGGGTTAGTGGAATTAAAAATGCTATGTTGTCTATTGATGTGTTTAACACCATACTTAAAATATAAATTATTGAATAGTAGCCTATCCTATTATTCAAAAATATGCTATTGGGGTGCAATGCCTGGTGAGTTATCTGCTCAACAGGTGGCGTTGTGTGTGTGTAAGTGTGAGAGTCCGAGTGTAGGGGATGAGACAGTGAAGCACGGGAACGAGGTGGCTTCAGAGATGGGGTCGTTTCGGGCCATGAGTGAGCACCGTGCCTCATGTGAAGGCAAGATGGCAGGTGCTCGTTGTACTCTACGTGCTTCACATGTCTCACTCCCTAGACTGGAACAAGACCTCACGGGCTTCACTGTTCATTGTAAAGCGGTGAATGTTAAGGCTCTCAGCCTATGCCCGAGAGGAAGTAAGTTGGAATATAGAAAAAAAAAAAAAAAAAAAAAAAATCGATCATGAATCTGTCATAGTCGCTTTTATTTTCAATTGCGCCGCCCACCGCGTCTTGCTGATCTTCTTTAGATTCCCCTTCCTATTCTATTGACCGTAACATGTCCTTCCTTATTCATCTTCGCCTTCTTAATGATATCTAACTTCCGTTTTGGGTTTTATTTTTCTGAACAGTATTGACTAAGAATCGGTGTCATATGGCCTTTGTCGCTTGGTGCTGGTATTTTAATAGGGTTATCCCATCCAGTATCGGTGACATCCTTTTCCTTATATTCTGACTACTATTAGGTCATTTAGTTCAGTTTAGGAAAGCCATACGGTTATGAATCATGTCAGTTAATCCATTTAGCTACCATATATCTTTGCAATGTTCATTACATTGAGTTAACCCCTTGAGACCCAAGCCGTGTTTCCATTTTACTCGGTCCACCAATTAGAGGATTTTCTTTATTGTTTAATGCAACTCCTGGTCTCATAGGTGTAAATACGATTTCAACATCCCTTTGAATTAAGTAGGTCCTTCTTCAACTGCATAACACCGTCTAACTTCAGCCATAATCTAAGGTAAACTGACGTTAATATTACCGAAATATAGTTTAGAATATATCGCTGGTACTGTAAGAGTTAATGCTTCCAATGTGGCCTATCTTATCTTTCCTTTTTTTTTTTTTTTTTTTTTTAAAGACCTCCGTTTACGTATGTGAAAAAACCTGTTATCCTCCGGCAAATTGTTGGGTTGAGTGAGTGCAGGGGGGGACAGTGAATGAAGGAGGATACAATACATGTTTTTCATAATACGTATTGCTAGCCCCATCTTATCCACTTGTTTCGTGATATTTGGACATCCTTGTTCTTAATACGTTTAGCATATTAGTTCAGTGCCATAATTTATGGCCTCTGTCGCGTGGTGCTAGAGTGTATTAATCCATATAGTACCGGTGACGTCTCGTTCATTATATTATGACAATGAGTGGACGATTATATTCAGTTTCGGAAGGCCGTCTACCAAATTGAAGGTTATATACTATATAAATTAATCCCATTAGCTGCCACATATTTATACTTTTCTTCATATTATCGTCTAATTACAGCTGAAACAAATACCAAAGACGGCATCGGTACTGGACGGGTTAATGTAACGTAATGTAAGGAAACTTTCAGTTATGGACAATTATGTTAAGTTACCCTGACTTCATATAATATGTATTTCACAACAACGTTATACTAATCCCACTGAAAGAATCTGTGCTTACTTCTATATCAGTGAACCTTAACCCTTCCTACCCGGGCTGCCTTAGGTAAGGACAGCACGAAAGAAGGGCCGCTACCCGGTATGCCTTATCTAAGGCATGAGCTTA
Source organism: Paralithodes platypus (assembly GCA_032716605.1). Lineage (NCBI taxonomy): Eukaryota > Metazoa > Arthropoda > Malacostraca > Decapoda > Lithodidae > Paralithodes > Paralithodes platypus. The sequence continues at coordinate 4,658,920 of CM064571.1, read as the reverse complement.
ATAGCCTAATTAAGCTTGGTCCGAACGCCGTGCGTACGGCCTATGTCAACAAACCCAAGCGTTCGTCACCGCACCTCCGAAAACAAGAAGGAGAAGACTCCTCAATGTTATTGTTCTGACGTCATGACGAAATTAGTGTCTAAAAAGCCCCCATATTGGCAACATCTCTGCAATATTGGCTCCATTGAAATCGTCATCACAACTGAACCAGTTGACTTACAGAGCTCTACTAAATGCCAAAATACAGATTGAAAACCGCACTACGATTATAGATGAGTGGGAAAGTTCTAGCAGTGAAAATAAACATAAATATGGTAGCCTAGGCCTAGACGTTTTTCGGCCATATCGCCCCGGGTAGGGGCGACCGTCATTAGCTAAGACAGCCCGGGGAGGAAGGGTTAAAGAACGATCTGCTTGAATAAAAAGATTGATTGGACCCATTTGACTTTAATGAGATCCTTCCTAAGCTGAAAACAACTTCCTGATAGTTCACTTCATATGAAGTAAAGTTTCGTCGTACTGAAATACAAATACTAAATCATTGTCAATATCCGAGTCTCCATACGGCTTTACAAATCAGCAAACAACCCTACCACTTCCCTCCCTACCATCCAGCTCCCACACCCACCCGCTCCTCTTCTTTACCAGCTCACCACACGTGTAGATGTGATCAATGCGTATATAATATTTGTTTGTATCCGTCTGCTATAAAATGTAATATATTTAATAGAGTTAGCATTTACATTTTGATGGTCCAATCCCCTTTGTAAGTTGTATAAGATGGCAAAATGTCTCATAATTCTCAAGCTGTTAATATTAGAATGGGTCTAGGAAAAGCTGTTGAAATATATTGTAGACCTATACGGAATGTATTCATTAATAGGAAGCTTATAGTATAGGGGTTACATACGAATGTATAGTAGGGAATGAAGAAGTGATCTCCTGTTGTGTCAAAACTTACAAAGTGTTATCCAGTACCGGTTACGCTTATATTCATCAGGAAAATAACCCTGTGACGATCTTGATTCATTATGACACTTACAGAACTAGTTTTCAATAGACGTTTTTTACAGTTCAGGAAGGATCTGTGGGAGTTATAAGGGCAAAAACTGGCCTAATCAACCCTCTGACGTCCGTATCCCATTCCATCTCTGAATAAAATTGTCTGATGATAGCCAACATAAACTCTAAAAAATATTTCAAAATCTTCAAGGGGTTAAAAAAAACATTGTTTTTAACCCGGCCCAAGATGTATTTCCTAAATTTATAAAAATCATTTGCCGAGGGCTATGTATGAAATCCATCTATCCTGGTGTAAAATGGTTAATCTTGAGGCACAGATTACCACCGTAATCGTTACTCGTTCACGATATTGATGTTGGTTTAAATCAATACCTTTTACATGAAAGGATTATATTAGCTTGTGGCAAACAAATGAATACCTAAATCACTATATGTGTCACCTACGTATTTACGTCCATAAATTAACGTGTATTAGCTATGTGGTCCTTTCAGCTAATCAGAATCCCTCTGTCATATCACTCAGGTAGGGTGGAGAGAATCACCCCACCTCCAACCCCATTTCCCCCAATATGAGCTGCCAAATGCTGCCAGACGAGTCAAGAGACTTTTGGCCGGAAATGTACCTAAGAATGTTGAAACGACGCACTTAGAAAACAAAAATGCAAAAATTACTCAATTACTTTCGCTGCTGTTAGGCGAGATGAATTTCGAGGTCAACACAGCAACAATCGTTGACCGCCCGAACACACTCGTAGAAAGTTACGATAAAAATAACTTTTAATAAAATTATGAACACTAGCTCCCCCAGACATATTATGTTCCAGTAAGTCCGAGGAGGCGGGAGCCCCAGGATCATTGCCACTGCCTCACACTACACTCACAACAACACTGCGGCCGGCCGTTAGAATTATCGCAGGAGGCTGAGGTTGCCACCAACGGATTTATCGTATGGTAACTTATCGGACTTACTGAGCTCATATGACGCAAAATTGCGTCATAAACTTATTGGAGAGGTATAGAGATAAGTCCATATGACGCGATCGCGTCATATGAGTTTTTGGTGGACTTATTCATATGACGCGATCGCGTCATATATGTCGCAAGGAGCTAGAATCACTTTAAAGAAAAACAACAGATACTCCCAAAACGAAATTAAACACAACCGCATAATTCAACTTGCGGGGAAAAGAAACTGAGGAGAAAAACAAATCTCACAGACAATAAAAAACAACAAATTAAAATGTACATTACAATTCTGAACACTCGTGAATATAAATTTAGGGAATACATCCAGGAATTACCGAATACTGCATACCCTATACACATTGCAAGGGTGAGACAGAGACTGACTCTGTGAGCCTGTCAACCCGATCACGTGACGGGTCAAGAGGTCGTAACCAGCATCTCACACCCGTATGAATATACCGATCTGAAATGACATAAAGAAAATTTGGAACTTTGACCGAATGACATGACGAAGTGTCCGCCATAGCACCGACGAAACGAAAGCAGTTAGAAAAAACTGATTGACATTGACAAGTAGACCTCATTTTATGAGACATAATTAAAAAATTGAATTTCCCTGTCTAGACATGTGTAACAAACATAAAGAATTTGTTATCATGATGAAATAGACCGAATTTGAGCTACACGAACCAAAATAGTAATGATTATTACCGTGAACAAAAATTGATAGATGTTTGAATAGCAATGAACTGTATTATACCGAAATACACACCTATTATACACTTGAAGTGAGTAATGATGATAGACGATTTTCCATACCGGGAGTGAACGGAGGTGTAGGCTGTGGTCGAGGGCAGAGGTCAGCCCCACTGTTTATCAACACACGCGCTGAGTCAACTCAGCTGACGCACACAGTTTCTCTCCCTCTGAAGTCGTCTCTCCATCGCCAATCCGTCCCACTGCTTCACGACGCAGTAAAGGATTTTCGGAGAAAAAGCAGAGCCAACCAAGGACCACCAGGGAAGAGGTTCGAGGCCCGAGGACCACCAGGGACAAGGATTGAGGACCGTGGACGACCAGAGCGACGATCGAGACCGAGAACTACCAGGGACAACGATCGAGGACAGCGAGATCGGAGGACCAACAGAGACAATGATCGAGGACTGAGGACCACTAGGAACAATGATCGAGGACACCGAGGACCTAGGACAATCAGGGACGAGGATCGAGGACTGAATGCAGACAGGTACATAAATGTAGATCCAAGCAGAAACAATAATTTGAATAAAGAGCGTTCTGTGAATTCCAAATCTAAAACTTTGAATGTTTTCCATGCAAACGCTCGTAGCATACGCAATACATTTTCAGATTTAGAGGAACTAGTGTTTACGGAAAATTACGATGTTGTTGCCATAACAGAATCTTGGCTCAATACAGACGACAGAGACTTTTTTAGCAGAGTATTCACTTCCCGGTTATGTAATGTTTGAGAAAAGCCGTATTAATAGAAATGGAGGTGGAGTTTTATTTTTTATCAAAGAAAGTCTTAACCCGACCCTCTTGTCAAAACCTCAAATTGTGAACGTCGACACATCCTTTGTGCTAATAAAGAATAATAAAAGTACAAAAATAATACTTGCACTAATATACAGACCTCCAGCTCAATCAGTGCAAACTGACCGAGAAATTTATGAGCAAATTGCAGACTTAAGTAACTCGCAAGATTCCGTAATTTTTGGCGACTTCAATTTACCTGTGACCAAGTGGGGAGATAGTATTAATTCACACTCTGGACAAGACCTGTATGCAAACTTGCAAGAGAGTTCGCAATATCAATTTGTTAGATCTCCAACTTGTGGAAATATTGTCCTTGACCTTGTACTTTCAACATAAGAAGAATTGATAGAGAATTTGAATGTTGGTGATGAATTCAGTAACAGCGACCATCGTACGATAACTTTCAGTTTAAAGTGTACTAGTAACGAACCAAATAGCAGCATCGAGAAAGTCCCTAATTTCAAGCAAGCAAACTTTCGTAAACTTAGAGCAATGTTTAAAGAAACTGACTGGAGCTTTTTAATTAACAATAACGACATAAATACATCTTGGGAATCATTCGCAAACACTTACCTAAAAGCAGTGCAAGACTGCATACCATCGAAAATACGGCGTACAGGCCATAATGATAAGCCCAAATGGTGGAATAAAGATATTTCAAACTGTCTGCTTGCTAAAAAGTTTGCTAATGATAGATTATAATCCTCACAAAATGACGAAGACCGGGTGAAATTTGTAGAACTACGACGCAAAGCCAAAAGGTCTATTAAGCAAAGTAAAAAGACCCTGGAGTTACATGTTGCGAATCAAAGTAAAACAAACCCAAAAGAATTCTATAGTTATATCAGAAAGAAAAGAGTAGTTACTTCAATTGTAGGACCGTTAGTCGATGAAAATGGAGAATATACCAAAGACGAAGTACAAATGAGTAATGCCCTTAATACCTTCTTGGCATCAGTTTTTACAACAGAAGACCTCATTGATATCCCTGCAGCATCACCGATTCAGATAGATAATTCTGATGTTCTAAGCAATATCACCATTACAGAGAGAGAAGTATTGAAATGTTTAGATAAACTCAAGGTAAATAAAACGCCCGGACATCATACAATCTCACATAGAGTTCTAAAGGAAGCTAAGGATGAGCTCTTCAAACCACTGACATTGCTATTCAATAAATCCTTGCAGTCTGGAACTATGCCTGATCAGTGGAAGCTATCTAACGTAACACCGATTTAAAAAAAAGGCAGCAAATTCCTACCCAGTAACTATCGTCCAATTATCTTAACCTCAGTTGTATGTAAAATGCTAGAAACGCTCATAAGAGTCAGACTCGTAAATCACTTAGAGGAAAATAACATACTTAAAGATACTCAACACGGCTTTCGTAGCAAACGTTTCTGTTTAACAAACCTCTTAGACTTCTTCCATGATATCCTCAACCTCTATGATGAGAGTAAAGCTGTAGATATTATAAACCTTGATTTTCAAAAGGCCTTTGACAAAGTTCCTCACAAACGTTTACTGCTAAAACTAAAAGCGCATGGAATACAAGACGGTGTGTTGAAATGGATAGAAAATTGGCTCCGCAACAGAAAGCAAAGGGTAGTCATAAACGGTAAGGCATCTAAATGGACCAATGTAAGTAGCGGGGTACCCCAGGGATCGGTACTAGGACCAATTCTCTTTCTAATTTACATCAACGACATAGATGAGGGTCTCACCTGTACAATCTAAAAATTTGCTGACGATACAAAAATTGCAAATAGCGTACTCTCAAAAGAACAAGTTGACGATATGCAACACATTCTAGATAAGTTGTCACGTTGGGCTCAAATTTGGCAAATGAGTTTCAATGCAGATAAATGGATAAATGTAAAGTACTACATATCGGATACCAAAAGGAGAAAGCAAACTATTCGATGAACGGCACTCAGCTTAAGAATGTAAACAGAGAAACCGATCTGGGAGTAACAATATCGAGTAACCTAAAACCGAGTCAACAATGTTCAGAAGTTGTTAAGAAAGCAAAGAAAATAATTGGCTTTATAGGCAGGTAATTTGAGCATAAATCCAAAGAAGTTATCCTAACCCTTTACAATTCCTTAGTCCGCCCTCTTCTGGAATACTGCGTTCAATCCTGGTGCCCTTATTACCATAAATATATAGACAAGCTAGAACGAGTTGAGTTCAACGTAGAGTTACCAAAATGATACCTAGCCTAAAGAACAAACCATACGAGGAGCGTCTTAGAGAATTAAATCTATTTCCTTTAACCCAGCGTAGATTAAGAGGCGACTTAATTCAAGTGTTCAAAATCATCAAAGGTATCGACAATATGAAATGTAGTAAGTACTTCACTATCGACCAATCTAATTACACGCGGGGAAACGGTTGCAAAATTATCGGTAAATCTTTTAACTCGCACGAATCTAAGAATTTCTTCTTCAATCGATTTGTCAACTTGTGGAATGGGCTTCCCCGCGACGTTATAGACTGCAGCACCGTTGATTCATTTAAATTTCGCCTAGACAAATATCTTGCATCAAACCCACGACTGACTGCGTTTGTAATTGAATAACTTTATTTTATCCCCCCATCAGTTACTAACCCATCTGTCCCCTACTAACTACCTAATCCTGCCACGGACATTAGTTCCAGGGCAATAGTTCCCTTTCCAATGTTCCCTTACCAACTCTAAACCATTGTTTGGACAATTGATCCTCAGTGTTTTGGAGGACAAGCAGCCTAGAAGGGTCACCAGAACTGTTGTTACTTGATTTCCTTTGTACTCCTTTGTACTCCTTTGTTCATGCCAACTCAGGAATCGCTGTCGAAAGTTGAACTCGTTTAATGAATGAAGACTACACGGTGTGAAGAGGTTAACTTAACGATTTTGTGGTATTTGTGGCTAGATATTTAACAGAGATAGATTGAACAGGAACACAGGAAAATTCAGGAACACAGGAACAAGAACAGATACTTTGGAAACTCGAAATGGTAACGGTACATCACACAGTCAGGAGTGCGAGCTAGAGTCACTAGGAGTAGGGGACAATTCGGACTCGCGGGCCTATTCGCGGTGAAAATCGATGACTCCTAGTGACTCTAGCGACTCCTGGCGACTTCTGTTAGACTCCCACTAGCTCGCACTCCTGACTGTGTGATGTACCCTGTAGTGTTGAAAGCGAAGAATAACTCTTCAAAGACGTTCGGATCACTTCCACACTTAATAATTTAATGTGGACCACCGCAAGCACACCATGTTAGGTTAAAGATATAACCAGGTTAGGTAGAATAGTTAACCATGTTAAGGGGTTATCCCACTTTGCTATTTTTACGTGGTTTCTGGATTTTCGTTCATAGTTTAGACGACAATACCGTGGTTTCCCTATCACACATGCACCTAGATAATCCACAAAGATTTAATTATACGTACACTCTTTCGTTTTCACTTCGAAATTTATTAGTCTTATTTCGGCCGTTTTAGTTTCCCATCATGCTATTAATATATCTCAATCCCAATGATAAAGCTGAGTATATATAAAACATATGGTAAGTACGAATATATTGCTCGCTATTACCTAAAACAAGCGACATGAATCCACGGCTGTCGGTAAAAGTGGAAGTCAGTGGAAGCAGCAGCACGCTCGTGATTGGCTACTTTATCAGTACCCTGATAGTGTATTAATTATCTGTATTCCTTATATATTCATTAAACTAGATATGTTTAAGTAATTTTAATGATTACTTAATAAATTACAGTGCTATCTGACACTAAAGAGCTACTAAATATCACAGGAAACACAATAATAACGTATATATTATAAACTAAACACAAGCGAGATAAAGAAATGATAAACGCAGGAAGTAAGCAGAGAGTGTCGACTGACTGACTCGGGTCCAACCGGCTAAGCCAATCACAGGCCGAGCTATACGCATAACACATTTAAAATAGGCAGTGACGGTATATCTTCCGTTGCTTGTTTATATGTAAGATTTTATATGTTCCATGTGATATTTAATTGCTCTTTAGGTTCGAATATCACCTATCACATTATCATTAGAAATATTAAAACTTATCTAGTTTAATACATATGGAATATATATATATATATATATATATATATATATATATATATATATATTTATACATAAGAAATGTATTTCCATGAATAAGCCTACTAATTCACGCGCACAAATTTCCGTAGATAGACGAAGATCTCCCAAGTTGCTCGGGTAGCGTGGATTGTCGGCAAGACCACGGAAAATAGACGAGAAACTACGGAAATCGTGGAGACCACTATAATATTGGCAAGTGTGGTAGCCTCTTTAGGAAGACGTTTTGAGATACGTTCCTATATAGGTTATTGTAAGGGTTAACCGTTTGAGAGGTTTCCTTATGTAGTTATAGGTTGATTGAAGTAAACTGGTAGTTCTCTGCTCTGCGTCCGGCTCTCTCATAGATAGATTAATAGATAGATGTGATAGATAATCGCCGCCACCACCTTATACCATATAAATATAATATTGATACTTATAGGTAAAGGAAAAGGTCTCTGTATCCAAAACCACATAGATTTATTCAAACAAAGTAGATTTAAAATAGTACAAAGAGAATTCCCCTAAGTTGTGAGGAATCTCCTAGGGCCTGTTGTCTTGCCTATAGATCGAGTTCAAGTCTGGTCAAAAATCTTCTTCATACATCCTACCTCTCCTGCACACCTCCATGCACACCTCCAACATGTGATCTTAACTTCCGTTTCACGTGTACAGTCCCTGGTGCTCTTAAGTGCGAGCTAAGCTTAAAATGCGTGGGAAGCAAGACTGACATGACAAAAGGAACCAGAAAGTTACAATGAATAACCTCCAAGATGTACAGTTACCCACATATATATATAGACACTGTAAGTAAACCACCTTGAAAGTATATGAGAGTTGAATAATTGATTCCTATAACAATGATTGAATCTAACATGTAATAAGGAAACCATACTGCCGATCTGAGAGTAGATTATAAGAAGAGAAATACTTAAGACATTTGGAAGCAAGAATAGTTTCTAAATTTTAGAGATACAAGAGATGAGAGCAATTGAACGATAGTTGGAGGGTTGAGAGCGGTCACCCTTCTTTGGGAGAGGTTGAATGAGAACAAAATTCCAGTAAGAAGGGAAGACGTTAGACGAGAGACAGAGACGAAAGAGTTTGCCTAGGTAGGGAGTCAGCACGGAAGCACAGTTTTTTAGTACAACAGGAGGAACACCGTCCGGACCGTACGCCTTTTTAGTATTAAGCCCAGAGAGGGTAGCAAATATATCTTTAGAAGATATTAGGATATTAGGCAACATTAATACCTGACTTCAGAAAAGCCAATTATGGCAGGTTAAGAGAAGCCCTGTTAGCGGACCCTATGGTCAAAAAATTAAGTCGATCCAGGTGTCCAAATGAGTGTATCCTTTCTCAGGCACCTGTCATCTTAAGTCAGGAAGAGACGTCAAACTTGGTAGATACATACGATAATTTTATCAAGTCAGTATTCAATGCGCAAAATAAATATATCCCCAAAAGAAAATTTAGATCAACACAGAACCAACCCAAATGGATGAATAATAGACTATTAGATCTTCTAGGAAAAAAGAGAGGAATATATAGAAATATTAAGAAAGGCGAAATTCACCTACTTGCTTACTATCAGAATCTATCACGACAGGTAAAAAAGGATATTAGTAAAGAAAAAAGAAATTATGAAATTAAGGTTGCCATTGACTCAAAAAATAATCCTAAAGCTTTTTACAAACTATACAAATCCAAGGTTAGAGATGTAATTGGTCCCCTTAAAACTTCGATAGGAGAAATGACAGAAAATGATTTAGAAATGTGCAGTACATTAAATAGTCAATTTATCTCCGTTTTCACTAATGAAAATTTGGCACGGTTTCCAGAAGTCCGTAAGGTATACAGCGATAGTATAGAACATAGGTTAAGTATGGTTACTATAAGTAGAAATGATGTGCTTAAGGAAATTGACAGACTGAAACCTCATAAATCGCCTGGTCCTGATGAGGTATATGCTAGAGTATTAAAAGAATGCAGAGATGAGTTAAGTTACCCATTAACATTTCTATTTAACAAGTCATTAGAAACAGGTATAGTTCCAGAAGCTTGGAAGCTTGCAAATGTAGTTCCGATCTTCAAAAAAGGTGATAAATCAATAGCATCCAATTACCGTCCCATTAGTCTCACTTCAATCATAGGAAAACTACTAGAGTCAATTATTGCTAGTAAAATGAGAAACCACTTAGAAACATTCAACTTAATCAATTCTTCTCAGCATGGATTCACTCAGGGACGGTCTTGCCTTACTAATTTGCTTAGTTTTTTCTCAGAGGTATATGAAGTAGTAGATAATGACAAGTCATATGATATTATATATTTAGATTTCAGTAAAGCTTTCGACAGAGTCCCTCATGAGAGATTGATGAGAAAGGTTGAGGCACATGGAATTGGTGGGGCGTTGTTAGGATGGATTAGGTCATGGCTAATTGGTAGGAAGCAGAGAGTCAGCATAAATGGTACCAAGTCAAAATGGGGAGCAGTCAAAAGTGGTGTCCCACAGGGATCTGTATTAGGTCCTCTGTTGTTTATTATATACATAAATGACCTTGATTTAGGTATAACTAGTAGGATAAGTAAATTTGAAGACGATACCAAAATGGGGAGAAAAATTGATTCAGATAGAGATATAGAGTGTCTGCAAAGGGATCTAGATACATTACACGAATGGTCAGTAAATTGGCAGATGAAGTTTAACATTGACAAATGCAAGGTATTAAAGATAGGGAAGATGCATACAAATGTTAAATATAAACTAGCTAATATGGAATTAGAAAACTCAGACTGTGAGAAAGATCTAGGTGTGTTTGTTAGCAATGATTTGAAGCCTAGAAAACAATGTATAAGCGTTCGTAACAAGGCAAACAGGATTATCGGGTTCATATCTAGGAGTGTGAGTAACAGAACTGCTGATGTTATCTTAAATTTTATTTGTCATTAGTGAGACCCCATATGGATTATGCTGTTCAATTTTGGTGTCCTTATTACAGAATGGACCTAGATTCATTGGAGAGAGTACAACGTAGAATGACAAAAATGATCCATAATATTAGAAATTTTCCGTATGAAGAAAGGTTGAAGAAATTAGGCTTACATTCGTTAGAGAGACGCAGAGTTAGAGGGGATATGATAGAGTTATTCAAGTGGGTTAGTGGGATTAATAAAGGGGACATGAAAAATGTACTAAAGCTCAGTGATAGCGAAAGAACTCGTACAAATGGTTTCAAATTAGATAAATTTCGTTTCAGAAAAGATATAGGCAAATATTGGTTTGGTAACAGAGTTGTAGATGGGTGGAATAGGCTACCAAGTGATATAGTGGGATCAAGAACGATAGGGAGCTTTAAGATAAAATTAGATAGGCATATGGACGAGATGGGTTGGATGTGAGGGGGATCTACCAGGTGTGGGCCAATCGGCGTTCAGCAGACCCCCGTAATCTTGTGTTAATCCCTGACCATTTTGGTGGGGGCAGTACTCAAGGTATTAGTGAGTTGGGCCTATAATTGGGCCTTGTAATTGGGGTTGAGTTTGACAGGGATCTGCCTTGTATGGGCCGATCGGCTTTTTGCAGACCCCCATTTTCTTATGTTCTTATAAGTAGGAGAGAGGGGGGTGGAGAGGGAGGAATATCACTGGAATCATCCAGGTGGAGTTTCTAGCAAAAGTTTGAGCGAAGAGTTCAGCTTTGTCAGAGGAAGAAGTGATGGCACATCAGAGTGGAAAAGGGGAGGGAAAGACGAGGAAGAAAAATTGTTGGAGAGGTTCTTGGCTAGATGCCAGAAAGCTTGGGAAGAGCTAGATTAAGGGAGAGAGTTTCAAAGCTGGACAGAATAGGGGAGTGTGTTGAAAAGCGTGAGCACCTCAGCACCTCACTCTCCGAAAGGGAGGAGGTTTACATAGAGAAAGTTCTGAAGAACACTGATTATTGTAATAGCGGTAGAAAAGTGAGAACAATGCAACATTGCGGAGTGATGAGACAAAATGTTTTTGACTCTACCCTTTCGAGAAGCACAGTATGGGTGTAACCTTCCAAGACATGCGAACAATATTTGATACATGGGCGCACTGGCCCCGAATACAGAGCAAGAAACTGTGCACAGGTAGGGAATCCATAGAGACGGTTGAGCACACCTAACATCTGGGAAGCTGATTTAGCAAGATTGGTAATATAATCTTTCCAAGAATGGTCAAGAGAAAAAGAAACACCAAAAATACTGAGTGAAGACGAAGGGTTGAGTTGCGTATTGTTGAAGAATATGTGATAGTTGTATAGAAGATGGTGATGGTTAGATAAATGGAGAAATACAGTTTTGGAAGCAATGAAAGTTACAATATTTTCTCTTCCCCAATCAGAAATAATTTAAAGATGCGAAGAAAGGCGTGCTAAGGCCTCATTGTGTGAGATATGGAGTAATTGCATGGTAGGTCATTGTGGGAAACTAGTTGAATAATGTAAGGTAGAGTCGTCAAAATAGGAGTAGATAAGACTAGAGGTACAGCTGAGATCATTAATGAATATTAGAAAGATAACTGGATACAGGATAGAACCCTGAGAAACACCAAATGTGTTAGGTTGAGGTAGTGAGCAATGGCCGTACACAACTGCAGCTATGGAACAACCAGAAAGGAAATTAGAGACACAGGCACAGATAGAGGGATAGAAACTGAAGGAGAGAAGTTTAGAAAATAGAAATTTGTGCCAAACTCTATCGAAAGCTTTCAATATGTCTAGTGCAATAAAAAAGGACTCATTTAAGTCCCGAACTGAGGATGACCAAGAATGAGTAAGATGAGAAAGAAGAACACCAGTAGAGCGGCCTTCAAGCAAATAATACTGGCGATCTGAAAGTAGATTATGAGAAGACAAATGCTTAAGAAATTTTGAATTAAAAAATGTTTCAAAAACTTTAGAGATGGAAGAAATGAGAGCAATTGGACGATAGTTACAAGGTTGGAAGTGGTCACCCTTCTTTGGGACAAGTTAAACTAGAGCAAACATCCAGCTAGAACGAAAGACGTTAGGTGAAAGACAGAGACAAAAGAGTATACCTAGGCAGGGAGTCAGCACGGAAGAACATGTTATGAATACAACAGGAGGAACACCATCCGATCCATACACCTTCTTAGTATTAAGCCCATAGAGGGTAGAAAGTACATCCTTAAAAGAGATTATATGATCTTAGGCATAAGTAAGTGAGAGGGGGGGTGGGGAGGGAAGAATAGCACCGGAATCATTCAAGGTGGAGTTTTTAGTGAGAGTTTGAGCGAAGAGTTCATCTTTGTCAGAGGAAGAGGTGACCATGGTGCCGTCAGTGTGGAAAAGAAGAGGTAAACATGAGGAAGTTTTATTGTTGGGGAAGTTTTTGGTTAGATTCCAAAAAGCTAGGGAGGACCTTGAGTTGGAATGTTCAGAGCATTTATAATTGATGGAAGAGTTTTTGGCGAGTCGAAGAACACAATTGGATTGATTCCGGACAGAAAAATAGAAAGTACGAGTACCCTCGGTAACGCGTTCAGCACACTCCCAGGGTCCCCAGCCACGGAAGCAAAAATACTTTAATGATAAATACAATAATTACTGCCGAAGAGCCTCCCAGTCAGCAGCGCCAAAGTTCCACAAGTGCCGCCGGTTGGGAACTCGTCAGCCTTGGTCGGCAACCCATCTTGGGGAGTAACCATATAAATATTCTTACTTCTCACCTAAGTGTGAAGCAAGTTACTGGATAGACTAGTCACTCACCACTGTTGAAATAACAGTGATAAAAAGATACATAGTAGGGCTCAGAGTCAGACGGACTCCAAGTTGAGTGGTAAATCTTGTAAGTCCTTGAATAATCTGGCACGGGTTGTCCTTTTCATGAGAGACAGGTCTGCTTGTGGGCGTTTTGTGTATGACCACCCTAATAAAGGGGAGTAAGGCATCTGGCAGATGCCTTTCTGACAGAAAGATCAATAGTATCAACATGCATTCTTGTTCAGTACATGTAGGCTAACATATTACTAACAAGAATACAAATATCTTTAAATAGATAAGCGTATTATGTAACTTAAGATAAAATTCTGTGTGATATTATGATATGTTACTTTCAATGCCGCCACGACCCAATTTCTCCATTTAACTAACCGTCGCAATCCTCCACAAGAATATCCGATATTCTTCAACAATACACAAAATTCAATCCTTCACCTTCTCTCAATATCCTTGGTGTATCTTTATCATCCAAGATCATATAACCACTTTTGCTAAAACAGCTTCCCAGAAGTTAGGTGTGCTCAACCGTCTCTGCGGGTTTTTCACACCCCGCACAGCTTCTTACTCTGTATATAGGCACAGTACGCCCATATACTGAGTTTTGTTCACATGTGTAGGGAGGTTCCACCTATACCTCACTGTCTTCTCGAAATAGAAGAGTCAAAATCATTTTGTTTCATCAAATCACTTCCTCTTTCTAGTTCCCTGCAATCTCTTTCTACACGCCACAATGTTGCATCTCTTTCACTCTTCTATGGCTATTTCTACAATCAGTGTTCTTCAGAGCTCTCTCAGTGCATACCCCCTCCCTTGCGGCGAGTGCTAGGCATCAACCTTTCAACACAGTCCCACTCCTATTCTGTCCAATTCTCCAATCTTAAAATGTGTAAATTTCTCAATTTTTCTTCTACTCAATCAGTGATTTCTGGAACTCTCTCCCTGACTCTATCTTTCCCTCATCCTATGACATATACTGCATTATACTTCGTGTGTTCAGGCATTTTGTACACAACGTACCTTGAATTTGAGTCTTTGTCACTCTTTTGACTCTGGGGGAGACACTCGTTACAGGAAACATGCCGTTTGTCTCCTGCATGTACATAGTAAAAAAGAAAAAAAAATGTAAGCTGAAATTGTACTCAAGGTGTATGTGTTTTACATGAAAGATTCATGTATAACAAACCTTTGTATAACAGTGCTGTCCAGAAAGATTCATGTATAACAAACCTTTGTATAACAGTGCTGTCCAGAAAGATTCATGTATAACAAACCTTTGTATAACAGTGCTGTCCAGAAAGATTCATGTATAACAAACCTTTGTATAACAGTGCTGTCCAGAAAGATTCATGTATAACAAACCTTTGTATAACAGTGCTGTCCAGAAAGATTCATGTATAACAAACCTTTGTATAACAGTGCTGTCCAGAAAGATTCATGTATAACAAACCTTTGTATAACAGTGCTGTCCAGAAAGATTCATGTATAACAAACCTTTGTATAACAGTGCTGTCCAGAAAGATCCATGTATAACAAACCTTTGTATAACAGTGCTGTCCAGAAAGATTCATGTATAACAAACCTTTGTATAACAGTGCTGTCCAGAAAGATTCTTGTATAACAAACCTTTGTATAACAGTGCTGTCCAGAAATTTGACATACACCATTTTATAAAGTACCATGCTACCATTGCTTTACTATGACAATGAAGGCGATATCAGAGTTCAGAGTAAAGCCATTCACTTGATGAATAGTGTGAGCTCTTTGTGTATGCCTACTAATTTAGTGACGGTGCCCAGTATCGAATCAATTTAGATAGATAACGTGAAGTTGAAAATACGGAATTACAGTTTACTCTCAGTCAGCCTATTTCCTGTTACTCCATACATAACAACATCTTGGAGAAGCTACGTATTTGTTTCTGGTTATACCTTTCATCACCCATAAGATACAACACACGGTCGTTACGCTCATGTTGCAATTCACCCAAGGTTTTCTCGTTCAAATTATGCACATCTAACTTATACCAAACTTAGTATAGTACGCAAAGTCACTTAAGGGTTGAGGAACTAGGTTGAAGGCGAACAAACTAGGAAACTATCTGAAAAATAAAATCTCATATAATCCACAGCAATCAGCTCTCCCATCTATTAAAAAACAAAAATATGTTTGCATAAAGTGTCTTATTTTAAATAGGTAGCTTTCTTCTTTTGGGGATTATTAGTGGTTGACACAATGTATTTTCAATGTATAACCATTATTATGGAAAATCTGATCCACGATTTAGAAAGAATGCTACAAGTGTGTTTGATAAATGATGCATTGTAATGTTTGTGGTGCACTGAGTCGACTGTTTGGTTCACAATTTACAGGGCCTAGGTTATATTTCCGGCCAGGTCCAGACTGATGAGCGGTCTCCTCACACCCATACCTATAGTTTTTATTATCAATCTATTAATTCTAAAATTATGAAACAAGTTGTGTGGTCTTGTTTATATCCCTTGTATGTATATGCAAGTATGTATGTAGTGTAGTATTTCCACATGCAATGCTTCAATTATTGCTTTACACGTGCAATGCCCTTCAATAAATAATATCGCTACATTTTGTGTATTGAACCGCAGTTAATGCACCCACAAACACTGTAGACAAAGACACATTAACGCACGCAAATCAACAGTCATGCACATACACACACACCAACAAACTTACACACACACACACACACACACACACACACATAGGCAGTATTTCTGGGTGCTGCCAATGCCCCATAACTCGTGTCCGGGACACTAACGACGGTGGGCTGCTGTGATGAGTGACCCAAGATGGTCACACCTGCCACCAGCTCTCTCCCCTTCTGACCTACCCTGAACCTGCTGTTGTGGTGCCCCCTCTAGACCCCACCTTCTGTCTCCATACTTCCCTCAACTCTGTTATCCCCCCCCCCCCCCCTATACCCCGTCATAAGTCCCTCAACCATACCATAATAATTGTATGGCCTTCATTAGACCCCATCTGCACTCTCCATACTTCCTTCAACTCTTATGATATGCTCCCCCCCCCCCACCTCCCTCCCTTGGACTTCACCTTTATTCTCCCTACTTTCTTCAAACTCTTATGTTACCCCCCCCCATCCCCTGTAGACACCGCCATCCCTCTTTAAACTTCCTTCAGCACTTATGTTATGCCCTCCCCTCCACTAGACACCATGTTCTTTCCATACTTCCCTCAACTCTTATGTTATGCCCCCCACCCACCCCCTAGACCTCACCTTCTCTCTCTCTCTCTCTGTATTCTCTCTCTGTACTCTCAATCGAACATGTAGTTGATATACTAAATAATATAGATAAGCTATCAAGTTGGGCTCAAATTTGGCAAAGGCGTTTTAATGAGGATAAATGTAAAGTACTCCATATCGGGGCCCGAAATGAGAAAGCAAACTATTCAATGAATGTCACTAAGCTTAAGAGTGTAGACAGAGAAACTGATTTGGGAGTAACAATATCGAGTAGCCTGAAACTCAGTCAACAATGTTCAGAAGTTGTTAAAAAGGCCAATCAAATAATTGTCTTTATAGGCAGGTCATTCAAGCATAAATCCAAAGATGTAATCCTCACACTTTACAATTTCCTAGTCCATCTCTTCTGGAATATTGCGTTCAATCCTGGTGCCCTAACTACCAAAAAGATATCAATAGACTTGAATGAGTTCAACGGAGAGTTACTAAAATTATACCTAATCTAAAAAACAAACCATACGAGGACCGTCTTAGAGAATTCAGTTTATTTCCATTAACCCAGTGCAGAATAAGAGGTGACCTAATTCAAGTCTTCAAAATTATCAAGGCATCGACAATATGAACTGCAATAAGATCGACCAATCAAACTACACACAGGGAAATGGTTTCAAAATTATTGGTAAATGTTTTAACTCGCACAAGTCTAAGAATGTCTCCTTCAGTCGAGTTGTGAACTTGTGGAATAGGCTTCCTCGAGATGTTATAGACTGCAGCACCGTTGATTCCTTTAAACATCGCCTAGACAAGCACCTCACTTTAAACCCGCGACTGATTGCATTTGTAAATGAATGACCTTTTTCTCAAGATACATTGTGTTATGGTATGAACCCAAATTTGTCTATATAAACATCTCCTAACCCTGCCAAGGACATTGGTCTTTACCCTTAATTAGCGGCGAGCAACATAAGTCGAGTTAAATAAAGCTGGACTATGTGGCGGCGCTCGACATAGATCGAGTGGCAATTTCAGCACGTAATGTGGCTGAGAGAGAGAGACAAGTGGTGGCAGGAGACTAGCGAGCGTATGACTGCTCCAGACCACCGCGGCGAACCTACTGACACAAATCTCAGCTCCCTCCTCCCTCTCTCACTCGCTACATACTCAATTATGTACCGAAAGTACCGAATTACCTGCTTTTTGCACTCGCGTTGCACGGTTATTGCAAGAAAACTATCCATCATACAAGGATCGTTATGGTGTCATTCGAAAGCTCTGTTTATGCCCTTTCAGGGATAGGTACTTGTTTTACGTTCTGGGTCTTATTTAGGCATGAAAATGATCACGTAAACAGCCCTATTTTGGCTAAAAACACCCCGCTGTGCGGTACATATAAATAAACCGCATAGGCCGCTCGTAAGGTGTTAAGGCAGTGGTTCCCTTTCCATTTGTCCCTTACCCACTCTGAACGACTGTTGGACACTTTGAACAGCAGTGATTTAGAGGGCAAGCAACCTTGAGGGGTCGCTAGACTTGTTGTTGCTTGACTTCCTTTGTACTCCATGCTTCCTTCAATTCCTTTGTAATATATCCGAAATTAAACTAACCACCATGCCACAACAGACCAGCCGGAAACAAAAACGAAACCTGGAGATAGAAGAGGAATCCATGAGAAAAGAAAAGAACAGCAGAGAACATACACCATCAAAGAAAACGGCGAGAAAGAACGAGGAGATCAGTAAGACAAGAAGAGATATAAAAACACCAAGAACCACCACACACCGGACGAACACAGAAGAATAGAAGAACAGGAAAGGAAAACAACAGAAGGAGAAAGAAAACTCGCCCCAACATGTAAGCACCCCACAAACACCACAACCAGGAATAAATAGAAAGACAAAGGTAGAAGAGAAACAACATGACCGCTCAAGATCAAAATTAACCCCACCCCACACCAATACTAGGGAAGCCAGAATTGCCACCATCAACCATAATCAACCACCCACCCCAGGAAAAACAATCAGCATCACAATCAACAATGCAGGAGGGCAGAAGAAAATACAATACCGCCAAACCAACGAAGAACAACATACACAAATCTCCCCCCTTTTGATGCGCCGCTCTTCCGCGCAGCTGTCCTACCACCAGCACGGAAATTTCTAGGGGGGCTACCTCATCCCCCTTATCACCCCCCCTGCACCTATGACCTTCTGACCTACAAGTACCAGCCCTGGGGCATAGCAGCAATCGTCATGACCATCTCGACGAGAACCAGGTGGAGTCAGCAATTTGAGGGCTCACTTGACTTACATGTAAGATTTTGAGCCTAAGAATTACCCTCTCTTGCATTCGAGTACTCATGCCATGGCTGACTACCATATTGTCTGAGAGTTATTTTCCCTACTAGTGAACTTTTGTTCTTACATACCATGGTGTAGTGACAACATTAGGATATCTTTTAGGCTGCAAGTTTGACATTGGAATTAGCACCGAGGGCATGCCACAAACTGACTTGCAGAATCAATCCAGAACTCTACACAGCTATTAAAGAAGTCTTTGCCATGGCAAGACAACTATAATAGTTAGGGTTTTGCGAGATACCGTACAAGTAACGGCACTTATCACACAGAAGTCCATACTGCATCTGTCCAACACCATGGTCAAGGACATATGCTGTAAAAAGGCTTAATAACCGACCCGTGGGTTCTTTGAACACTCTTACAACGGTCAGAGGCAGATTGAGCAAACTAGTAAGGTCATGATATTACGTATTCCTCTCATTAGCCCGATACCTAGTTGCTCTGTCATGACACAAGCAACTTTGTATTAAAGACCCTACATCAAGAGTACCGGAACAGAACTTCATCACCGACTAGTATAAAGGTCAGGATAGTTGAGCAGCCATAACTTAAGACATGTCCAACTTTATGCTCGCGTTAATCCGATGGTATGCACCCTGTGTCATTACATAAGGAACTACTATTTAAGACCCAAAGCCAACTAGTCCATCTGTATCCCTACACCAATTACTACACGGCAGGACCACCTAAGCGGCTCGACGGGACCGAGAGAAAGGACTCAGCAACCAACACTTCATCCACCAGTGCCCGTATCTCCAGAGCTACAGTGTTAGAATAGGAGTGCAAAAGAAGTTATATTAATTCCCCTACCAGTGCAAACCAAGTGTTTCTCTGTAATTTATGCAAGTGATAGAATAGGAGTGCTTAAGTGTATTCTATAGGTCCGTCGTGGATCCTCGTCCGTGCCAGGCATATTATATTGTGAATTATTCTATGTATCAGTGTAAGGTGAATTATTCGTGTTGTGCATTTAAGTGATTATTAAAAGGAAATTCATGTGTGTACTCAGTATTATATTTACCCTTTACGACTTTTGTGCATGTGTAGTTTGGCTTTAGTCTTTCCAGTCGAGTAAGAACCTACCATTGTGTAATTAAACCCCAGTAAAAAAAAATGGCAAACCATTATGTAATCCCCCTCTCCTTAGACCCAGCCTACTCTGTCCATATTTCCTTCAACTCTTATGTTATTCCACCCCCCCCCCCCCCCACTAGACCCCCTTCTCTCTCCATACTTCCCTCAACTCTTATGTTATGCCTCCCCCTCCACCCTAGACCCCCCATTCTCTCTCCATACTTCCCTTACTCTTATGTTATGCCCCCCCCCCTCCCCCATAGACCCCACCTTCTCTCTCCATACTTCCCTCAACTCTTATGTTATTCTGCCCTCCCCCATTAGACCTCACCTTCTCTCTCCATCCTCCATAGACCCCACCTTTTCTCTCCATACTTCCTTCAACTCTTACCGTTTTGCCATATGTGCTTCTCCTTTACCCTTTCTCCAACACCTGCTGCCCCATTAATGTACTACCCTGAGCCTCTCTCTCTCTCTCTCTCCACTCTTCTTTGTTCCTTGGCCCACTCTCTGTTCACTCAATTATTCCTTCTACTCTATTTACTGTCCTACCCTGACACCCTTGTTGCTGTTGCTATCCCTCCCTGCCCTCACTCACCATCTCCACTTATTTAATTTATTATATTTTGTGTTTATAATGTAATACCGCCCCCATTTCTTACCGTTCTCCCTTATTGTGTTTGTATGTCCTTCCCTTCTCTGCTGTCCCACCCCGAGCAGCTGTTGTGGCTCCTTTCTGATATTGAACCCCCCCCCCCCCCCCACTTTCAATTATTGCTTTAACTCTTACCATTCCCCAGGTGCCTCAATTCTTCTTTATATTCCGTTTTGTTTTCCCCTCCACCCTTTATTGTAACCGTACTTCACCCCTTTTTGTAATGACCCTCTCACCAAGGATAATGTGGTCTCCGACAAGATTCCCCATTAAGGGGGAAGTAGTCGCTTTTTCTGGATCCCCTTCTCCCTTATGTTTAGCATATTATATTCAAAATTTGAAGACGTTCGTTCCAATAGTTTGGGTTTTTTGAGACCATTCGTTCCATTTCCTTGTCAAGCTTTCGTGCAATTTAGGTGTCGATTTGTTCGTGGTGAGCGATAGCGAGCCTGTACTATAGTAGTAACCGGCCTCCGGCCGGGAATTTTTTCTTGGGGGTATTTAATTAAGCTTAATGGAGGTCTAGGGAGGAAACTAAAGTCAATCAGTCAGTCAGTCTTGATTTGTTTGTTTCTAAAAAGATAAATAATAAGCAAATAAATACGGCCATCCCCCCTTAATAACCTCCCTCGCTGGGACTGATGGTGACAATAACTAAATATAGCTATGTGGCTGTTGGGTGTTAGTACTACAACTTCCTTCCATTTCACTACATGGAGTAAAATACATCTTCCAGTTTTGCTATAAATTAAGGACGAAGTAGATGCCTTTTCTTGACCCACTTCTCCATAATATTTAGCCCCATTCGTGTTGAGATTGAAAGACATGTGTTCCATTAGTTTAACGATGTTAAGACCTTTTGCCCCATGTTTTGTCATTATAAAGTCCTTTCGTATATTGAGTATTGTTCGCAAGTGTGAGGAGGAACCACTCACACAGCACTTCTAGACAATGTAGAAAAGAAAGCCTTTCGTATCATTAACTACACCCACCGATTATCTGCAAGCTCTCTATCTTCGCTGCAATGTTGCATCTCTCTCGCTATTCTATCGCTAAAACAATAATCAGTGTTCCTCAGAGCTCTCTCAGTGTATACCACCTCCTCTACAAAGGAGTACAAAGGAGTACAAAGGAAATCAAGCAACAACAGATCTAGTGACCCTTCTAGGTTGCTTGTCCTCCAAAACACTGAGGATCAAGTGTCCAAACAGTGGTTTAGAGTGGGTAAGGGAACATTGGAAAGGGAACTACTGCCCTGCCACTAACGTGGCAGGACTAGGAAGTTAGTAGGGGACATATGGGTTAGTAACTGAGGGGAGGATAAAGTTATTCATTTACAAACGC
Source organism: Paralithodes platypus (assembly GCA_032716605.1). NCBI lineage: Eukaryota > Metazoa > Arthropoda > Malacostraca > Decapoda > Lithodidae > Paralithodes > Paralithodes platypus. Next base: position 4,636,838 of record CM064571.1, on the reverse strand, counting down.
AGTCAGTCGCGGGTTTGATGCGAGATATTTGTCTAGGCGGAATTTAAATGAATCAACGGTGCTGCAGTCTATAACGTCTCGGGGAAGCCCATTCCACAAGTTGACAACTCGATTGAAGAAGAAATTCTTAGATTCGTGCGAGTTAAAAGATTTACCAATAATTTTGCAACCGTTTTCCCCGCGTGTAATTAGATTGGTCAATAGTGAAGTACTTACTACAGTTCATATTGTCGATGCCTTTGATGATTTTGAACACTTGAATTAAGTCGCCTCTTAATCTGCGCTGGGTTAAAGGAAATAGATTTAATTCTCTAAGACGCTCTTCGTATGGTTTGTTCTTTAGGCTAGGTATCATTTTGGTAACTCTACGTTGAACTCGTTCTAGCTTGTTTATATCTTTTTGGTAATAAGGGCACCAGGATTGAACGCAGTATTCCAGAAGAGGGCGGACTAAGGAATTGTAAAGGGTTAGGATAACTTCTTTGGATTTATGCTCAAATGACCTGCCTATAAAGCCAATTATTTTGTTTGCCTTCTTAACAACTTCTGAACATTGTTGACTCGGTTTTAGGTTACTCGATATTGTTACTCCCAGATCAGTTTCTCTGTTTACATTCTTAAGCTGAGTGCCATTCATCGAATAGTTTGCTTTCTCATTTAGGTATCCGACATGTAGTACTTTACATTTATCCGCATTGAAACTCATTTGCCAAATTTGGGCCCAACATGACAATTTATCTAGATTGTGTTGCATATCGTCAACTTGTTCTTTTGAGAGTACGCTATTTGCAATTTTTGTATCGTCAGCAAATTTTGAGATTGTGCAGGTGAGACCCTCATCTATGTCGTTGATGTAAATTAGAAAGAGAATTGGTCCTAGTACCCTACGTAGGGTACGTAGTACCCGTCTTGCCATACAATCCCACCTCTACTCTGTGCACCTTTCCAACTCAAGAGTGAAACGTTACTCCCTATCTTTCTTCTATTCAACACCTGAGCTCTGGAACTCTCTCCCTGAATCCATCTTTCCCCCATCCTATGGCTTCCTTCAAACTCTGTGTGTCGAGACATTTTGGTACAAACCTTGCTTGATCTTGGCCCTGTCACTCTTTCAACTCTGGGGGAGGCGCTCGTCAAAGGTAGTTTTGCCTTTTATCTCCCTCATCCACATAGACAAAACAAATAAAAATAAAAATAAAATAAACAAATGTCTTTCAATCTCAAAACGAATGGGGCTAAACAAATATGGCGAAGGGGGTTCAGAAAAGGCAGCTACCTCCCCCTTAAGTTATGGTAAAACTGGAAGGTGTATTTTATTATATCAGAAGGGAGCCACAACAGCTGGTCCGGGGTCGGGCAGCAGAGAAGGGAAGGAGACACAAACACAATAAGGAAGAACGGTAAGAAATGGGGGCGGCAACACATGATTAAAACTAAATGGGGGCGGCAACACATGATTAAAACTAAATTAATATACAAAAAGTGGAGAAGGTGATCGAGGGTAGGGAGGGAAAGCAACAGTAAGAAGGGTGTCAGGGTAGGACAGTAGAAGAAAATAGAGTAGCCTCTCCGTATCTTTATCCGCAGAACTAGGGCAGCTGGAAATGCCATGAATTCACACTCTGTCCTTCACAATGTAGAACTTCCTCTTCTCAAAATGCATTGATCCCCAGAACTTCTAGTCTCTGGAATTTACTTCCTTGGCGCTGCTTTCAACACACTTACAACTTACAACACCTTAAATCCAATTGTTACAAACATTTTATTAATAGAGGGTGCCTTTAGGAACATATATACCGATTTTGAGTTGTCTTTGTGATTCCTTCCTCTAAGCATTGGCTCTTTAAACACAATAGATAATATAGGCATTAGCATCCCATCTGAAAAATTTACCTTCCAAAATTATACTATGGGATTCTGTAGGAAATCCAGCTTGTACGTTTGTACTAATAATATTCTTGCTACTATATACAGTATGTATCCTTATAGACAGGGACTTGTGGGAGTCAAATGATTAACTCCTTCATTACAAAGGTACATTGTATTTGCTTTCTAGTCAGAATTAAACCATTTTACTCAGCTTAGAAAGGACTTCAGGTACAGAAAACAGTACAAGCTATCTCGACAAGTACTCAACTGGTCACAACGTCTTCCTGAACAAAATGAAATACTTTATAGCCAAACAATAATGAAAAGTCACACTTTGATTGTAAAACATCCGTCGCAACGCCAATATTTTAGTGTAACGCCAGTGTCACATGCGTGGCTATTTCCGGCAATTTTTCGATGAGCAAGTTTTTCTTGTATTATTGTGTCTTTTTCACATTAGAATCGGAAAGTAGACTGAAGCTAGTTATACATAAGGGGCTTGCATTCTGTTATAACTGAGATTATAAAACAGCCAGACTACAATTGCTCGTAAAATTGACGGGAAAATCGTCCATGTGTTACCGGCATAATGCTACTCACTAAACAATGATGTCACTATCGTATTTAAGGATTTACGTTGGTTGGATGTTGATGATTATAAACACCAGGAAATTGCTAATGAAATCAGCTCAAAGTAAACCGTCATCATTAGCTTCGTCGTCAGTGTCAAGAATCTATTATCTATTATACACAAAAGTACAAATAGAAACAAACGATTAATGGGAGCTTGCACACCATACACACAATTATTCACACATCCTTTCTGCTACCCCTTTTTATGAAGAATTCAAAGTCAGATCAACGTAAGCAAGATATATTGCAACATCAAATATGGACATAAACTGGTTGGAGAATAATGGTGTATCTGAATGGTAATAGTTAATTCAATAAATCAATAGGGGCATACGCCGTGACAGCACGTGGCCGCACTCACCCGCTGATGCCACCCAAGGGGATCCTCCCGGGAAAGCGTCCAGGAGGTGGATTCACTAACGGTCGTACGATCCCGAAACTCCCTTACGACTACCTTACGGCTTAACGCTGGCATTCACGAAGCGTCTTAGCGGCCATCTTTGTTCGCAGACACCACTTTACGCAAAGGATGGTCCGGACCAACCTTACATAAATTTGACCTGGACATAGGGTACACAAATATCGATAACACAACCCGCGACCACAACAAATCCGTCTGCCTGTATAGCTCTTGATGACACTAAGCAATTATTGGGGCAATTAAATGTTAACATGTGTCTAAAACATAATTAGGGCATCTAATACAAAGGATAATCCTATTTTTATTCTTAATGTCATATGCCAGCATACCTATTAGTAAGAGTAGCCTACATATGCCAGCCAAAACCTAGTCTAGGCTATTTGATGCACACATTAATGTGCTGTGACAACACATACGGTTAGATTAGTAAAATTGTTGCACAATATGTTGGCTGTCTAGATTTCTATTTACCCAATTAGCCTAGGCCTACAACAACCTGAGCCTAATCACAACTTCCCAAGAGTGTATGCTATGGTCCTAAGCTAGGCTAGGCCTAATCCTAAGTGTAAATTATTAAGAGGTGAAAGGTATTTTGAAATTTGGTACTATATAGGCCTATAGGCATATGACGTTACGTGAGCCATCATGAGAATAGGCCTATACAAAGTTAGGTCAATGTCCAGTGTTACCCAGCCTCGATTTTTCAGTTTTCTTATTATTTGTTAATTTTGTCCATGATATTTAGTAGCTTTGTAGCCTATAGACAAGGATCATTGCATGTGCTTGTTGCCATTGGATACAGGATAGGTTGAGGGGGGGCGCTGCCCCCCTCACCCCATGACTTATTAAAATCAGCATATATGTTGCCAGAAGGTGGCTTAATTAGATTTGAGGTAGCCTACACTAATGACGATAAAAACCCAGTGGCGCTGGCATAGGCCTAGACTAAATTGTAATGTGAAATTTACGACCATTATGGCGCAGTGCTTTATATATCTTGCACAAATCGATGTCTTTAAGTTCTTGTAATGTAACATAATTATGGCATTTGCTACTGATTTTATGTGATTAAAATATTTTTGATACTCATTTGGGGGGCAAATCCCCCCTCAACCCATTATTGTATAACACGGCCAGCCTGCCAGGTATTGGATACATTGTTGTTACCGGCCGTGGGATACAATAATGAGTTGAGGGGGGCTTTGCCCCCCTCATCCCCCCATAACTTACTAGCACTACCTAGGTCTCGGCATGGTAAAGTATAACATTATAGTTAATGTATAAATAATACAGTACACTAATTCCCAACTAGTCTAACTGTTTGGAGTATCAATGATCAATCCCATAGCCTAACACCAGCCAGAAATCCTTTAGCTTAGGCCACATACAGGTTGGGAACATTTGTGCGTACTGTAATTGCATTATTGCCGCATGCTAACGCAATGCATTGGCTTATTACAGACAATGGCAGTGTGGGTTGCCTTAGATGCTGAGCGACGTGCTGTGCATCGTGAGAGAGAATTCCGTGACCCATTGGATCCACTTCACGGGCCTGACAAACACCTACTAAAATACTACAGGTTCCCAAGAAATGAGATTTTACGTCTCTGTGTGGATCTTGAGCCTCAGCTTGGCCGAATGACAAGAAGATCTCATGCCATTCCCGTACATTCACAGATCTTTATTGCTTTAAGATTTTTTGCAAGTGGGTCATTCCAGAGTGTTGTGGGCGATTCAATTGGCCTTAGCCAATCTAGTATTAGTCGAGTTATCCAACAAGTGACAAACGTGTTGTACAGAAGAGCTGTGTCACAAATAAAGATGCCCACCGGCCAAGCCATAACTACAATGAAGCAGGATTTCTTTGCCTTCAGCAACTTCCCACACATTATTGGTGCCATAGATGGTAGTCATATTTCAATCAAAGCGCCCTATCAACAAGAAAACATTTATGTTAATAGGAAGCATTACCATTCACTGAATATTCAGGCAGTGTGCGACAACAAGTGAGAATACTGAGCTTTACTGTGAAATATCCAGGAAGCACACATGACTCTTTCATATGGGGAAATTGCCCTTTCAAAATGAGATTTGATGATGGAGTCTATGGCAATGCATCGTTAGTAGGTGATAGTGGCTATCCTCTACAGCCATACCTAATGACTCCTTTTGGTGTACCAAACACAGAGGCAAAACAACGCTACAATAGACATCATGCCCGTGCACGTGTTGTCGTCGAACAAACCTTTGGTATTCTAAAGTCAAGGTTCCGTTGCATTCATATATCTGGTGGGGCATTGCAGTATAGCCCAGCAAAATGTGGCAAAATCACTGCAGCATGCATGTTGTTGCACAACCTCTGCATTAACCGCAACATCCCATTCAATGAGGACATCGAAGAGGAGGAGGAAGTTGAGGTACCGGAGGCTGAACGTGACGACATTAGATTTGTTCCAGGCCATGCTCGAAGAGATGAGATTCTAGAAAACTATTTCACGTAACTTGTATCCAAATTCTCTTCCTCATTTCAATTTCTTTAAGTTCTAATGTAATGCTTACTATTTATTAACTAGGAATTGTAAGTTAGGGCAAGGCAATTTTTATCTTCTTTTTGAACTAGGAAAAACAGTTTTGAAGCATTTCAACATGCTGTTTAAATTTCTTTAGCCTTTTATCTTGTGTCATCCCAGTTTTGGTTTGTTTATTTTGCACGTTTTAAAAATGTGGAGTGGATATTGAGTGCTTCGGTGATTTCAAATGCTAATCATTCAAATTAATTATGAAAACACGTACCGGTACACATTGGTAAAGAAAACAAAATCTATGGTACTGCAGTACAGTAGATGATTTCATATAAAGTTATAACACAACTATGTACTGTATTGGGTAATTTAAAATCCACCATGTAATGCTTTATAAATGTGTGAAATTTGTTAATTCCACATTTTATTTTTTTACCAGTAGGCCTACTGTATTAGGTTTACAGGGAAGGTTATAATTATACAGTACTGTATATTATATTATATTAGGTTTACAGGGAAGGTTATAATTATACAGTACTGATTATTATATTATATTAGGTTTACAGGGAAGGTTATAATTATACAGTACTGTATATTATATTATATTAGGTTTACAGGGAAGGTTATAATTATACAGTACTGTATATTATATTATATTAGGTTTACAGGGAAGGTTATAATTATACAGTACTGTATATTATATTATATTAGGTTTACAGGGAAGGTTATAATTATACAGTACTGTATATTATATTATATTAGGTTTACAGGGAAGGTTATAATTATACAGTACTGTATATTATATTATATTAGGTTTACAGGGAAGGTTATAATTATACAGTACTGTATATTATATTATATTAGGTTTACAGGGAAGGTTATAATTATACAGTACTGTATATTATATTATATTAGGTTTACAGGGAAGGTTATAATTATACAGTACTGTATATTATATTATATTAGGTTTACAGGGAAGGTTATAATTATACAGTACTGTATATTATATTTCTACATTGAGATTTGGTGTTCGTTTTTATCTTCTTTGCATTGATAGGCTGTTGGTTTTGTATACTGCATCTGCTTATCATATTCAACATTAATACAAATCTTTATTTCATGAAGATGTTGTTACTTATTGAATCAAGCACAAAAAGGTTCTATCAGGTTTTAATTTTCACAGATGTGACTTGTCAATTTTGTGTTCAAGTTTCTATTAAACAATGATACATTAACACTGTGGGACAGAAACTCAGGATAATATTGATTTTGTTTATATATAAAAAATATATATTCATTCTACAAATACAAAAATATAGAATTCATGGATAATACTGATAATAAATTGCATAAGTTTAAAGTGGAAAGCATGCATTAAAGCATTAACATTAAATTCAGAGATAAAGTAATAATTATGACTTTGGTGACAAATAAATACTTAATTATGTAGTAAACTTAAGAAGATTACTAGAGTGCCAAAATTATTAATTCATTCAGTGGTTAATTAACATAATGAGTGATCAAATTAATACATAAATCAGTACTAAAGTAAACGTAAAGACTAGACAAAATTAGTACTTAATTCAGTACCCTTATTGTCTTATCACGTTTCTCAATGTAGCCTACCTACAACCCACTAGTATCCACTTCTGTCCCTTGAACCTCTGTATTAATTCCATCCATGAACCAATTCTACAAGTATAGACTCATGACATACCCCTGCTTCAAACCAACTATAGAATCAAACTCCTTGCTTGGCTCATCCTCCACGCACACCGACATCTTTGTTCCCTCATACATTGTCTGTTCTGTCATCACTATATATCGCTTGAGAACATAATTATATACTAATAATTAGAAGAAAAATATGGAGATCAGTGTAAGGTTAATAAATTGTGAGGCTTAAGAAGGTACAGGCAAGAATTCCTATTATATATCGCATAAATCAAGCATAGTGCCTTTAGTCCATGAGCCAGGCCAGATATCGGTACCACCTGGGGTGACTAAACACGAATGGTACTAAAATGTTTATAGAGTGACTGTAAGTACATTAAGATATGATAGCCTTCTCGCACTGGTAGCTTAGTCTAATTTTTTTGATGCAATAGGGGCGCTACCCAAAAATAAAGATTTTTAGCGTGACGCTCGGCGTTTTCCTCATTTTCTTTAAAATCCATCACACAATCATCGCGAAACTTTGAACACCTATGTAGAATTATATTCTCTACCAGAGTTTGTTCCTAGGTATTTTTCAAATTTCCTCATATTTCGGAATATACTCTATATTTTGGGTATTTTCCTCTAAATCTAGAATAAATCCTTAATATTGAGGAACATAGAAAAATATATTCTAACAGCTCTTGTAGCTTATTTGATTCTCTACAAGAATTATTCCGATGTGTATTTCAAGTTTCTCCATATTTAGGGGTTTATTTCATATTTGGGGATTTTTTGTTATATTTTGGGGATAATTTATTTATTGGTAGGAGCAAACATATGTAGAGTGGTTTCCATGTAATGTGTTTGTTTGTTCATGGTTTAATGGTGATATTTTTTGCAGGTGTGTCGACTGTTTGACGGCAGGATGGAACCATCTGCGAGGAAGAGAGCACGGATCGACTGTATCATCCACTGCTCTGATGATGACAGCGATGCTCTGGTGTCACCACAGGATTTGGACTCCTGGAACACATTGCTCAGGGCTGCAGAAATCAGGCAGCATGATCCAGTCCTGGAAGCAGCCAAGGGCCTTGAAGAAGGAGGAATACCACACATACATTATCACCGTAAATGTCGTAGTCTCTTTACAATGAAGAAGTCACTGGATTCTATCCTTGCCAAGGGTGTCAAGATAGAATCAGCAAGCGTCGACCCCAGGAGGAGGGCATCAAGGGATGCCCCTAGTACTAGCAGGGTGTATGCCAAAGTATGTATCTTCTGCGAGAAGTCAAGCAAGTACATAAAAACAACAAAGACAAGGGAGCCACTCATACAGGGTGTTGAGCTACGAGCAGATGAGAAGATTCGCAGAGCAGCAATAAGGAAACTCAACCAGAGAATCCTTGGTTTAGTTAGCAGAGACCTTGTTGCTGCAGAGGGTCACTACCACAAGTCGTGCTACAAACTCTTCACAAAAGATGATTTCCCAGCGGCCGCCAGGTCGGGTGCAGGTGAAAATCAGGAAGAAAGCGAGGAAGCACGCTACGAAGAGGTTGAGACAGAAGCCCTCGAGGAACTCTGCTTGTATATAAGGACCAAATTATTCCCCAACCCAGAGGTACTGCCTATGACAAACCTCACATCTAGGCTTGAGAGATCCATGATGTCCCGTGGTATTATCCAACTGAAACCAGCGACAAAGAAACATGTTCGCCGAAAGATTGAAACCGAGTTTGGAGAATCACTACGCTTTGTCCCAGATGAGAAAGGAAAGCTTCTAATCTATCCACGCAGCCTCTCAATGGACGACCTTGCCCGGCAAGCACACAAAATGGCAAAAGACCTGCAAGAAGCAAGAGCAGCTAACTCTGAAGATGTCTTAACCAAAGCAGGAATGCAGCTGAGGAATGAGATCAATAAACAAGATGTGTCAGCCATGGCCTCCCGATACAGATCAGAATGTCATTCCTGCAGCAGTCACTCAATTCCTGCACACCCTGCTGACAGGAGAGTGCGAGTGTGAAACTCCCTCTGAAAGAGCTCAACGTCTTGCCACTTCCTTTGGCAGTGACTTGGTCTTTGCTGTTACCAGTGGCAAGACAAAACCACCCAAGCACGTACTGCTGACCAATGCTGTAAAGTCTTTGACAGGAAACACAGAACTGATCCGAACTCTGAATCGTCTTGGTCACTGTGTGTCTTACTCAATGTTTGAGGAGATCGATACAGCCCTTTGTATCCAGAAGCTGGAATGCTCAAAGGATGACATTCCACTGCCAACAAACATCTACCCTGGTGTGTTCACAACCCTGGCCTGGGATAACATTGACCGACTTGAAGAGACCCTAAGTGGAGCAGGTACTTCTCATAGAGTCAATGGCATTGCTGTCCAGTCCAAGGTTGCAGGCTCTGTGCCAGAGAAAGTCCTGCCAGAGATTACCAAGTCCAAGATAAGAAGCATCACTCAGACATCATCAATGCTGCCAATATACAATGTTGGGCGGCGGGCAGGGCCACCTAGGATTGAGACTGCGTATGTCGACACTACCAAGGAAGTCCAGGATTCAAAGACAAAGAACCATATCTGGCTTCTTACTCGAATGTCAGACCATGAGGACCAGTCCATCAGCAGTTGGACTGGGTTCAACATCAAAATGCGCAGAGACATTGCAGTGGTTCAGGACACTGTAAGCTACCTGCCCACTATCAATGCTCCCGCAACAGAAATGTCCACCGTTAATGAAATCTTGGAACAAACGCATGCTATCATGCAGTCCTTACAGCTTAACAAGATTGTGTGCGTGTTTGATCAAGCACTCTATGCCAAAGCTGCCGAAGTTATCTGGAAACAAGAGAAGTTCAAGAACATTATCATCAGGATGGGCGTCTTCCACACAATCTGTAATCTCATCTCCACCATAGGAAAGAGGTTTCAAGATGCAGGTCTTAGAGATCTGTGTGTGGAATCAGGTATCATCGCAGAAGGATCAGTGTCAGGAGTGATGACCGGCAAGAGGTACAACAGAGCAGTGAGACTACACAAGCTCGTGTATGAAGCACTGATGAGGCTTGCATGGAAAGGCTTCCTTTCATGGCTAGAAGAAAACCATTCAAGGGACATACACCATCTAGATGAAACACTGAGGACATCAACAGCTTTCACAGCAATGTGTCTCAGGACTCTTTCAAGAGCTGATGGAGAGTGAATCATGCACACATATCATGAAGCTTTTCCAAGTTTATCTTGAGACCCTCAGAGATGAACACAACCTCTCAGCATTCTGGATGTCATACCTGGACATGGTTGAGATCATGCTGGACTTAATTCGAGCCTCCAGAGAAGGCAACTGGATGCTCCACCTAGGAGCAATCCGACAGATGATACCGTGGTGTTTTGCCTATGACAAAGTGAACTATGCCCGGTTCCTAACCTACTACTATGCCTTGATGTCTCGACTGCCCATTGAACACCCAGAGGTCCATGAACACTTCATGCAAGGTGGCTTTTCGGTCCAGATCGGTAGCAAGAATCCCTTTGGACGGATCCCTGTGGACCAGACAATCGAAGAGACGATCAACAAAGACACCCAGACACCAGGGGGCACAAAAGGCTTCAGCCTGAAAGGCGGAGCTGTCGCCAGGTACTACCTGACATCGGAGTATCGCAGCAGGTACTTAAGGCAGCTCAGGACTATGGTAGTAGGCCAAAAGTATACTGACTTCAGCCACCCAGACCTACAGATGCCCAGGATTAGAAGAGATGAGGCCGATGTCCAATCTTTAGTTCAACTGATGGAGACCAGCTGGTTGAACCCCTTCAACGCAGAGCAAGAAGATCTTGTCAGTTTGTCAACTGCGACTATGGCACCACCAGAGTTGTCAAAGACCTTCTAGGGGCCTACAGAATAGGAGAGGATGCATATCAAGCCTTCAAGGAAGAGCGCCTGGAGATCGATACGCCAACTATACAGTTTCATGACACGATGACGAAGACGAAACTGAGAACGTTCACTAACATCAGAATGAAGCCACGCTCACAAGACCATGCCAAGGAGGTTATCTTAAAGGCTGACAGGAACCTATTTGGCCAGATGATCCTTGTTGCCGAGAACAGAAAGCTCAAAATGAGTGATGTCTTGGCTCATCCCCTGGGGCCTTTGCCTTGGGCACTTGCCAGCGGTGATGGGTCTCTCCGCAAGACCAACAAGGCTGCCCTCGCAATGGAGTTAGAGAGGAATGTTTCTCCTGCAGAAGTGATACCCGAGCCCTCTGCTACCATAATTGATGGGATGAGCCTGGTCCACAAACTGAAGGGAAACGACAAAACTTTTTCACAGCTTGCAGGTACAGCACTGAGTCACGCTGTTCATGGAGGTGCTAAGAGCAGGCGCATTGATGGTGTGTTTGATATCTACAAGGAGACATCCATCAAGGATGCAGAACGAGCCAAAAGAAGTGCAGGCACAGGAATTCATTTCAAGAACATTCAACCTGGGCACAACATCCAGCAGTGGAGAAAGTTACTCGGTAGTTCCTCCAACAAGGCAAGTCTTATCAAGTTCTTGGTAGAAGAATGGAAGGCACCACAGCACAGGGAGAAGCTCAAGGACAAGGAGCTGTATGTCACATGTGAGCAGCGCTGCTTCAAGATCACCAAAGAGCAGTGGGAAGAGGCTCCTGAGCTTAAGTCAACTCAAGAAGAAGCAGACACACGCCTTCTTCTCCATGCACTTCAAGCAGCAGAATCTGGGAACAAGTCTGTCATCATCACTGCAGAAGATACAGACGTCATGGTGTTGTGTCTTGGCATGTGCCACAAGATCCCATCCCATCTGTTCCAGAAGTGCGGGACGAAGAACCGGACAAGATTCCTGGATATCACCACACTGAGCCGCACACTGGGAGGCAGCGTGTGTGATTCATTGATTGGTATGCATGCCTTTACAGGCTGTGATACCGTCAGTGCATTCGCTGGCCGAGGGAAGATGACGACACTCAAGCAGGTGAAGATGGACAAGACATACCAGCATGCTTTTCACGAACTTGGACGCTCATGGGAAGTGTCTCCTGAACTCTTTGAGAAGCTACAGGAAATCACCTGCCATATGTACCTACCATCTACCCACACAACTAAGGTAAACAAGCTTCGGTATGAGCTGTTCTGTGCAAGACGTGGAGACGTAGAGTCAAGTCAACTCCCTCCTTGTGAGGACTGCCTCTTCATGCATGCACTGCGTGCAAACTACCAGGCTGCGATCTGGAGGAGAAGTCTTCAGAGCCAGCCATTTGTTGCGAACCCAACAGACTGCGGTTGGATTACAGATGAGGACGGTAAGCTTGCCGTCAACTGGATGCGAGGCTCACCAGCACCAGATGCGTTATGCAGCTACTGTCTTGCAAGTTGTGCGGTCATGCGAACTCCCTAAGTGTACTTGCCTCAGCAATGGTCTAAAATGCACGGACATGTGCAGGTTACAGACATGTCAGAACAAGGCTATTGAAGAAGAGCCGGTGGCACAACAGTCAGATTCCGAGTCTGACGTAGATGATATTTAGGAGTAGTAATTTGCCATAATAGTATGTACAAGCCCATGGCATGCTTAGTGTGTATTTACAGGACTTGTATTAAATGTGACAATTACTATATGCATTTTGTTGACATTTAGGCATTCCTGTCCCCAAATTTGACATTTTAAAAAATTTCGGAATTTTCGGTAGGGTATGTCTATTCAAGAAGTGATAACGACCATTAAGCTACCAATGTGCAAGGGCTATCATATCAAAACATAAACTAGAGACATGTAGCAAGCTAAAAACACCTAAGAGAATTAGTCACCCCGGGTGGTACCGATATCCCAAAATTCGGGTCTTGGCTCATGGACTACTTGCAAAGTCTGTGTGAAAAGGGCATGCCTTCGGTAAGGATGTAGTATCGCCCTCCTTGTTTACACCACTCGCAATCACGTCCATGTCTATTTTGACTGCTGGGGGATACAATAATAGGTTAAAGGGGGCCTTTGCCCACCCCTCACCCTCATGGCTTATTGTCATCATTGTATATATTGCGAGCAAGGGGCAAATTACAGAATGGAAGCAGTAAAGAAAGACGTAAACGCGAAAACACGACCAATGTAACCATACATGACGACCGTATGCCCGGGTACTACATCCTTCTCAAGGTTTCTAGTCGACACTACATTCTGATTATCTCATCAAAATTGACATCTTCAGAGAGAGTGAGGAATTTAGAAGTTATAAAAGCAAAACAAAATTATCACCGACAGTTACAACTATATCACAAGGTGTAAAGATTACCATTTGCTTGTACTATTTTGTACATTATATGAAAAACAGAAAACAAGATGGCAAGTATATGGCTAGATCACAGATCAAATAAAACTTGTTATTTCTTTATCACAGAAAATGAAATGGCAGCATATGACTATATCACATAATTATCCACTAAACCTTTTAATTACATTATCATACTTTACATTTGCGTATACTATTTTGTACATTATAAGAAAAACAAATCTAACTGGCAAGCATATGATTTTCACAGATACATATTTTTTTTAATTTCTTTAGCAGATTGCTGAAAGTATATTATGTTCTTAGAATGAAGTATGGATATAAAAAAATAAATAAAAATTATATTAATCTTAAATGCTGATAAATAGCTAATGTATATCAGCTATCAATGTTCACTCAAAGCATTCTTTATAGCGTTCATAATTTCGCTCATAACCCGCAACTGCTCAACAATTGCCAACACAGCATTCTTAAGCTCGTCATGTACCTAGTATCAGTGCATTACCACAAAGCCCACCGAAATGCCAAAAAAATACCCTCATTGTTCCCTGATTAAATAGCACTGTATGAATATTCCCATATTCAAAATATGCTACAGGGGGACAATGCCTAGTGAGTTCACTGCTCAATAGGTGGCATTCTGAGAGTGAGGGTCTGAGTCTGGAGGATGAGACAGTGAAGCACTTGAATGAAGCAACCAGCGGCTTCAGAGATGGAGCTGCTTCGAGCCATGAATGGATGCTTCACATGTCTCACTCCCCAGACTGGAACGAGACCTGACGGGCTTCACCATGTTGAGCGGTGGATTGTAAGGGCTCTCAGCCTATGCCCGAGAGGGAGTAGTTGGAATATATAAACAAAAATATATATATTTGGTTAATATTCAAGGAAACTTCAGCGGCGATATTCGCACGTTCTAGGTCACAGCCTTTACGCCTTTAACTTTACCTGTTTTGTGACTAATTAGGTAATTATCATCAGAATATATAATAAAGGTTTACAAAATGATCCCATGGCCAGCTGTTATTTCTCCTTGTTGGAAATATATAATATTGATGATGACAATAAGTCATAGAGGGTGAGGGGGACAAAGCCCCCCTTAACCTATTATTATATCCACAGCCAGCTGTTAAATAAATAGTTTTGTTACCAAGCCGGGCCATGGGATACAATAATGGGTTGAGGGGGGCTTTGCCCCCCACCATAGGCTACTAACCCCTAGGCCTAAGTTTTCTATTTTGGTTTGATGTAGCCTAGGGTATGGGTCATAAAGATGGTGTAGGCTACCGATATATGACATAATTATCGAGGTACCGGTACCTACATTAGGCTATATTATACACTTACAGCTCAACCTTGTCCGGTTTGGGTAGCCTAAGTGTAGGGCTAGGTATAGTAAGCAATAATAGGCCTAGTAATGGCAGAAATAGTAAACTAATTTCCAATTTAAACTTGCATAAAACTTGTAAAAATAGTATAGGCCTAGGCCTAGGCTAGCCTTAGTCTGAAAATAATTAGCCTAGGCCACAAACCTGTTTGACGGGCTTCCCGTCTAAGGGCAGCCAACTTCTTCTTAACAATCGAGCGGAAGTCTGTGAACTTCTTTCTCACTTCCTCTGGCTCACGTCGGCATACTCCTATCGTATTTACTTTAAGAGTTAAATCCTCCCATGCTTTCTTTTTTGCTTGAGCAGTCACCGTGGTACTTAGTGTACCCAAAAACAAAGCCTTATTCTTTAAAACCTCCTCAATAATCAATCGTATCTCGTCATTTGAGAAGACACCCTTCCTCTTCTTTGGTGGTGGCTGTGGTGGATTGGACGAGGCCATGCTAAAGCGGCTAAACAATGAATGCAGTTCTTCCTCAGCGAGTCGGCGTGGCTTCGGTCACGTGGGCAAGATGGTTTGTTTATACAAAGGACTTACACTCAGTGAGTGGCCTTGCGCCTGATTGGTCAAGAGGCGCCTTAGCGTAAGGGAGCCGAAAGGGAGCCCAACAGTGCGTTGCGTTCGTGAATACACCTTCCGCGTACGTTTCTGTACGACATCGCACGCTACGATCGTTAGTGAATCCAGCTCCAGGCATCTGCCCGGTTCATATTAAGTATTCCATCACATGATTTACCGACTTCCTTCAGCCATAAGTTCCGTGGTCTTTCCACCGGCCTCCTCCACTCAGGGTTGTCATCTGTTGAGACCACCTGGTGAGCGGGATAAGCCTCGGGGAGGCGAACCACATGCTCAGATCCGCAACTTCGTCCTTCTACATAGGCAACGACAACACCATATTTATTAGTGGCCCCTCCATCATTGACGAACATGCCTATTACATAAGGCATCCTCTTCAAACACTAATCCGCCGTAGTTTTTGAATCTACCGCGCAGAGCATTTAAAAACTGAGGAGCCTTCATCATGAGCGCACGCGACCTCACTCATGGCTTCAGTCATTATGAATTGGGTTCTCACTACGAAAAAACTTCGTAAAAAATAAAAACAAAAAGAAAATAAGAATAACTATCCAATAAGCTTTCCATCATATCGTGGATGTACTTGTGTGGATTTCTGACCAGACGCTGATTCAGGCGTCATTCTTCCTTCTTCTCTGCTCTGCGTTCAGCCTGCCCGGACGTGCCTCCCCACGCTCCGCTAGTTCCGCATTCGTGGCGTCCCTAGTGAGTTTTTTCTCATTTGTTACTCTAGGATGTATCGAGTAAGGTTAGGATAGGCGTAGCAGGAGTGTCCTGGGCTGGTTGCCCGCAGTGCAGTGTATTTTGGGTCGAGTGTATGGGGCATCTATTTCGGATGTACCCTCGTGGTCCCGTTGTGGACATGTGAACTTTTTCACAGCTGAGTTAGTTTGTGATGCAGGCGGCTTTCACTACGCGTTAGTTAATGCTGCCTTTTATCTTTCTGATGAGGTAAGCTTTGTTTCTGAAGTTCCCAGCGTATTTTTCTTCACTTAGTGAAGTTTTTTCTGGGTCCCGAGTCAGTCTTCCCTTGGTCGGAAGTTTATGCTACGGTGGTGTGTTGGCGGTGGTTCCTGTTGTGATATTCCAGTGTTTGTGTATATTTCAACTTTTATTATGCCGTCTACCTAGGCCTAGCCAGCCGCGCGTAGCTTTGCCACATGTACTAGTGTTATTGTTTATTATTGATAAATATGTACTACTGTGTCATGTGTGTCCTGGTTTAGTTGTGTATTGGCTAATTCCTCGGACTATAATTGTTTCCTGGTTTAGTTGTGTATTGGCTAATTCCACGGATCATGGTGTGACCTTGGGGTTGTCGTGCGTGGCTCTCCTCGTGTCTCTTGTTGTTCAGATGGTGTCTGTTCAGGGTGGGTTGCCTTCCGGCGGGGTTTTCTCGGTTTCACCATGAAAATCCCGGCCGCGAGCCGTGTTGGGCCACACGTGGTTGTTAACACTGGCTTGTTTCCCCGGCCTGGGGTGTCTGTGGCTCTCCAGGACTGCGTCTCTGTGGATGCCTGGTTTCAGGCCTCCTTTGATTCCCGGCGGGATGGCTGTTCCCATCTGTAATACGATTGTTCATGCGGACATACGTTATGTAGTTTTTCTACCTGGTTTTACAAAGCCACTTGAAAAACCTAGCTGTTGTTTTAGGCGTTCCTCCCCGGCGATCTTTTACAAAGAAGTGGGGACAGGAACTTATGGGGTTAACGTTTGGACATTTCACCCGGCGGGTGCACCTGGGTAGGGTGGGATGAACGACTTATGTCTTTCATGTAGTTAACCAATCCATTTAGTGATACTATGTGTATCGCCGCCTTTACTTTTACGGCAATTGAAGGTTCAATTTAGGTTAATATATCGATTCTTCTCACCCGGCGGGTGCTCCTAGGTGGAGGAAAATAAGGAATTTACAAAATTCGATTTCGATTTAACCAGTTAATTTAGTGATACAAGCAGGTATCGCCGCCTTCTAACTTACGGCGATCTTTTGTGACAATTCGTTAGACATCAGATCTCGTATCATCCTGCCCTGTGCTATTCTACTAAAATATTTCAAGGGCCGGCGTCTTTTGGGGGGTTGCTTGTTACAAAATTGAATCTTGAGCCAGTCGCCACCACCAAGAGACTATAAGCGCCATGCTGGACCGTTATATTATATCAGAGGGTATTCTTCACTTTCTTTAACAAAAGATTTGTTTAGATTTCTGAACCCCACCGCGTAGCGAGCTGTGTTTGTGCCATTACATCTCGTTACCCGGCGGGTTATAAACACTTGTGCGCGAACATGTTGGGTTAACCTTATGAGCATTAATTCCTGGAAATTTTCTTTTTTTCCAGAGCTGAGCTCCGGCGGACCAATACAGACCCGGCGGTAGTTTCCTCCCACCAGTCTCTATCATGGCTACCGTGGCCCCAGTTTTTGCTTTGTGCACTACCACTGCTTGTGCTGGTATCCCTATTTTTGCGCATACCCGTTGCATAAGGTGTGTTAAATGTCTAGACCGTTCAAGGGGTCTCTGGGTTATGCGTAATTGTTCTTTTTGCTCCCAATTAGCTTTGAAGGTCCTTTGTGATAATGATAAGACCGCGGCGGTAGCCTTAAGAGAGGTTAGGCAACAGATGTCAGCCTACACTACCATTGTCGCACATAAATCACTTCAATGTGACAACGTCCCACTCTGGGATAGATTGCTCTCCGAACACCCTCCCCCTAAACGTTCCTCTGGAGTCACGAGTATTAAGCCGGGGGAGACTGGTCAGGGTTCTGTATCCTCTGCGGCTACACCTAAACGCCCAAGAGAGCCTACACCCCCGGTATCCGCCTCTTCGTCTCGGGCGAGATCCCGGTCTAGGTCTCCTCTTAGACACCAGTCATCTAGTCGGGCCTCTTCACCGGCGAGTAAGAAGAGCAGGACGGAAGGTTCCACCAGTGGTCACGGCGACGATTCCTCTAGATCCAAGAATAGTTCGCGGTCACACCGTAGCCATAAATCCTCTAAAAAGGATTCTCATAAACGGAAGTCCTCTCGACATTCACCAACTTCTAGTGCATCTCATCGTACCTCTACCCCAGACAGAGTTTGTGTTAAGGCCCAAGAGTCCAGTGCAGTGCCTGTCCCAAAAGAGGATTTGCCACTTAATATTTTAACCCTGGAATTGGAAAGTTCAGGGGGTTCACTAAGTGAGAATGTTTCAGACTCTCAAGAGAGCGTAGGCCAGGGCCTAGGTGTTTGGCGGTTTGCGCAACCAGGGTCTGATCAAACCACGTCCGACTCAAACGAGTCACACAGTAGCCGATGTCCACAGGGACGCGGCGATCCCATCCTCTATCCCAGACTTATCTTGGCAACAAGGTACCCCTGCCTCGGCGGGGTCTTCTCAGGAGGATCAGGATGAGAAAGATGAAGTTTCTATAATTTCGGAGATGGAAGGACAAAGGTCAGGCTCAGGCTTGGACGCCGCACAGGATACTAATGATTCACCTGTAAGTTCTTCATCAAACCAGTTTGTTACGGCACAAGAAATTAATGGGCTGCTTACTCATGCTTTATCTAAATTTTTTGGTCAACAACAGGAAAACCCCACAATGGACTTGGGGGCTCCCAAGACAAGTTCTACGGTACGGCCTCTGATGACTTCGATTGATTTATCTAAGATCCCTAACCCTCCCACTTTGTTAACCTCAGGGATCAATAAGCCTGCTACGGCGGCCTTGACAACTTCAAATGTCAGGGTCATAACGGATGTCAATCCACCCCCTCTAGACAAAGCGCCTCTTAGAAAGGTAGCTATGCCCTTACTTTATGGGCCAGACGAGTCATGGGTTCTTTTGAACTCCTCTAAACCAGAGCTTGCCCAACCTACTTTGTCAGGGGAACTCCCGGTACCGCGTGAGTGGGTCATCCAGGGCAATAAGTCAAAGAAACTAAGGGCCATGGATACTTTAGGTAATGTTCTGGACGTAAACATCAAGGCTATACCTAGTTATTATCATCAAGATTATTTTGTGTATGCTTCTAAGCCTGCTTTGCCCCCTGCCTCAGCTTCAAAACTATTTTCAGACTGGTCTAAGCTGGACGGGTTTAATGATATTAAGACTCTGTCAGCTCTCACTCCTGAACTAGATTTACAGACCGTCACAGACGAGGCAGCTAATCCAGTTTTGAAGGTGGGACAGTTGGGACCAGGACCTTGGGTAGATTGGGAGGTAGAGGCTCAAAACTTTGCAACCACTTTCACTTCTAAATCTTCCCACCAGATACCTCAGGACACTCATTCTTGGTTCTCCATGCCGGTGGGTTCTGCCGGCGGAGTCCCGTCAGCTTTGTTTTCATTTCTAGCTGCCCCTAAGATTAATCTTTGTGAACTGAAGGACCCGTTCACTACCCCTACCCCTACTCACCTAGACAGAGAATTTAGGCTACGGGGAAAAGCTTTTCGCCTGTTCTCACAGTACATAGTTTCTCAGCAGGTGGCTAAGTCTTTACTACGATCCACTCAGGCAATCGCAGATGCGGATGCTCGAAGATCGGTTGAGTTATCCCGGCGACTGATTCTTCAGTCGTCAATCCAATCCTTGGGTGACATACGTACCGCCTTGCTTGAGGCGGTACGAGCACGACAAGATCTTAGGATGTCGTTAGTTCGCAAGCTACCTGATCGCATTGCTAATCAGGTGGTTATGTCACCAGTGCTTACTCCCTCTTTAATGACCCCTGAAGTGTGGCGAACAGTGTTCAATATGGCACAGGCCATTAAGCACAGTCCCACCCCTTCTAAGAAACCTGCATTTAACTTCCCCAAACCCAGGCCTACTACTAAAGCTCAGCCAGGGGGATCTAAACCTTTTCTTCCGCCTAAGTCCTCCCACTCCCCCCAGGGTCAGTTCAGGCATAGACAGAGTAGGTTTTCAGGTCAGAGAGGACGCGGCCAACATAAACCAGGTCAGGGCCAGTCTTCGGCCAACACCAGCCAGCCGGCGAAGCGTCCAGCACCTACCCCACCATCAAAAAACTAAAGTCTCTCTCACTCCCGGCGCCTACCTTAAGGCCGGAGGAACCGAGTGTAGTACAGCCGGCGAACCCTTGTCTGCTAACTTGGTCATTCCGAACGTGTCACCAAGCATGGCCGTTAAACACTTGGGCACGGATGGTGGCACGCAAAGGCATCACTTGGCAGTGGCTCCGGCGACCTCGTTTACGTCAGCCGACAACGGCGAATTTTGTTTCTTTAGAGGTGGAGTCACTAGCCCAGGAAATGATTGCCAAGAATGTCATCATCCCGGTCCCCCAAAATTACCCTGTATTCACGTCCAAACTATTTTTGGTTCCCAAAAGGGACAGTGTTCAGATGAGGCCGGTCGTGGACCTGTCTTATCTGAATCTTCACATTCACAACGAATCTTTCAGAATGTTAACAGTACACCAAATCAGGCTAACACTTCCGCCGGGAGGTTGGATGTGTTCACTAGACCTGACAGACGCCTATTGGCACGTATCGGTCAACAAAAGATTTCAAAGGTTTTTGGCCTTACGGATCAGGCACCAAAATTTTGTTTTTCAGAGGATGCCGTTCGGCTTGAACCTGGCACCTCGATTTTTCACAAAACTAGTCCGGCAAGCCCTGATGCCATTGTTAAAACAGGGGATCAGAGTGTTGTGGTATCTGGACGACTGGCTGGTGGTGGCAGAGACACAACAATTATGCATAAAACATGTCAATATCATTTTAAATCATGTCAAAACTCTAGGATTCAAGGTAAATCTGGTAAAGTCAAACCTTGTGCCCTCACGAGTAATTCAGTGGATAGGGCTGGTCTGGGACACCGCCGCTCTCACTCTGAGTCAGAGTGTGGACAATCGCAACAGGTTTCGCAGGAAACTGTTCAGGTTTCTTCACAGTCTGACTACGACGCGAAGGGTCTGGGAGTCTCTGGTCGGCTCTCTCAACTGGATTCAACTAACTGTCAAGTTGGGCCGGTTGAAAGTAAAACGATTAATATTGGAAGGCAACAAATATTTCCCGCTCTTACCGGCGGGAAAATTATGGCCCATCCCGAAATTAATCCACACCTTACTAGCGGTCTGGGCGAAGAGGGAAACATTGCACTCAATAATGTCATGGACCTCTCCTCCACCAACGGTATGGGTAGACACGGATGCGTCAGGCACAATAGGTTGGGGATTTCAGTCAAATCAGGGGCACCAGGGTCAGGGGCTTTGGTCCCACTTAGAAATCTCGCACATCAATGTCAAAGAATTACTAGTCCCCTTGTATTTCCTTCAGGCTCACGGCCCGGCGTTACGGGGCAAGTCGGTGGCCTTCAGAATGGACAATCTGAATGCAGTCCACTGTATTCAGAAACAAGGGTCAACGAGGTCAAGGAAGTTGCTAAACGTGTCGGAAGAGATTTTTGCTCTAGCCAACAGTCTAGATATTTATCTTCACGCATCTTATCTCCCAGGCGTAGCAAACGTCTGGGCAGACGCTCTGTCCCGGAGACAGAGCACGACAGTAGAATGGGAGCTCAAGCAACCCATTTTCAACCTAATGATTGCAGAGCTCTCCCATCCACAAGTGGATCTTTTTGCGTCCGAGGAGACTCACAAACTCCCTCTATACCTCACCCGCCGGGCGAAAACGCCGGCAGGGGGGCCAGACGCCCTAGTGACAGACTGGAACAGATGGAGCTCCATCTATCTGTTTCCACCGCCAGATGCGTCACTAATGTGCCACGTAGTGAACAAACTACGAGATTATCGAGGCTTAGTCTCGCTAATCGCGCCACTGTGGCCGGCGCAGTTGTGGTACCAGCAATTGAAAATGTGGTGCCCGGACCCGGTATCGCTCCCGGTCGGGTATTTCCACTTAGACACGATTGGAAACCTAGCGACCTCGCTGACTTTTGCACTATGGACATTCAGGAGGCCAAGTGGCTAGCACCATACGGTAGAGATGTGACAAATAAATTACTTAATCATTATACTCAGTCTACAAGACGACAGTATCAATCACATTGGCAAGCCTTTACTTCTTGGATCGTTAGGACAGAACAAACTGTACCCTCAGTGGCATTAGTTTTTAATTATTTAAATTATCTGTTTGAGCAGAAACGTTTATCTGTGGTAACATTAAAAAATCACTTAACTGCGATTAGAGTGCCCTTTTTAGACCTTACGGGTCTTTCCATACCGGTAGCGGAGGAAACAGGTTTTATGAGAGCATGTTTTAAACTCCGTCCACCTCCCCGTCAGCTCATGCCTACTTGGTCTCTGGACAAAGCCTTGTCTTTGCTTCACTCTCGTCTGTACCAAAATACTGCAGACTTTGCATTACTCTTAACAAAGGCGGTTTTCCTTTTGGCTTTGGCCACCGGAAACAGAGTGTCTGAGCTGGCGGCGATGAGCAACACACCTAATTGTCTTAGGTTTGGTAGACTTAATGAATGTATTTCCATTGCACCCTCCCCAGGTTTTGTAGCCAAGAATGAGCATAGTGCACACGTGTTTTCTGAGTTCACGGTGCCGGCGTTAAAAAGGGGAAAGGTGCATCATAATTTATGTCCAGTGCAAGCTCTAACCAAATATTTGAGAGTAGCTCCTCAAAACCCCAAGGTGCTTTATGGGTAGCAAGTACGGGTAAACGCTTACTTAAACGGCGATTAGCCTCTCTTCTGGTAGAAGTCATTAAAGAAGTAATCCCGGCGTTGTGGGTCGGGCCCACGATTTACGCAAATGGGCAGCCTCTTTACGTTTCCTGAAATTTTTTTCAGTTGAAGACATAGCGTCCACGCAGTTGTGGGCGTCTAATCACATGTTTCTGTCTAGATACTTGTCAGTTGCTCTAGACAAACCTTCCTTACCATGTATAGCTTTAAGGCAGAGGGTCTAGGTGGCCCTGCAGTCACTTTTGTTTACTTTCACGGAAAGGGGGGGGGGGGGGGGTGCAGTCAGTTGACATAGGACACCCTAGACCCCGCCGGAGTATGAGAGCTGTGATACAATTTAAGGTTAAAATGTGATATGAAAATTTCTCAGTGAGAAATTGTGCTAGTACAATGTTAAGTACAAAGTTAAAGTAGTTTAGCTGCGAAAGCAATTTATTTTTAGAATAATGGAGTTCCTTTGCAATTTATCTCCAAGTTTATGTTGGGGTTTATTATGTGCACATATAAACTTATAACTTGTTATTTTTTTGTCACCACTCGTTGAGTGGGGTGCCTTTGTAACTACAGATCTGTGTTCAGAATCTTCAGGGTTACCCATTTTTGTCAGGCAGGCTTCTTTGAAGCACGCACCTGCCTGAACCCCCTTTTTCTTGTATTTTTTCGGCTACGCCGTTGTTAAATATATTTTCAAAGTAAGAATACTATATGGTTGTTTTTATTATCTGCTTTTCTAGAGTTATGATATGATTACGAATGTCCCCCTCCAGTCTTAGAAATCAGGCATGTTCGTCAATGATGGAGGGGCCACTAATAAATTATAGGTTTGACTCCTGTAAGGAGATAAAGAAAACCTAATATTTAGTAGTGGCCCCGTAATCATTGACGACTGGGGCCCTCCCGACCGTCCCCTTCCCATTCGTTGATGTATTAAGGATTTTGGTTTACTTGATATGTCAGTGAAGGAAGAATGACGCCTGAATCAGCGTCTGGTCAGAAATCCACACAAGTACATCCACGATATGATGGAAAGCTTATTGGATAGTTATTCTTATTTTCTTTTTGTTTTTATTTTTTACGAAGTTTTTTCGTAGTGAGAACACAATTCATAATGACTGAAGCCATGAGTGAGGTCGCGTGCGCTCATGATGCTCAGTTTTTAAATGCTCTGCGCGGTAGATTCAAAACTACGGCGGATTAGTGTTTGAAGAGGATGCCTTATGTAATAGGCATGTTCGTCAATGATTACGGGGCCACTACTAAATATTAGGTTTTCTTTATCTCCTTACAGGAGTCAAACCTATAATACTTTTGTTGAGTGAATCCATAATACCCCATGCTCAGCCGAGGCGACGATTTACATCGTAGCCCGACTGACCACTGTTGTGGATTATTAAAATTTGGGGTTTACATAAACCAGATGGTGGAATTGAAGTAATCTGATTATCATATTTTGCTGATTATTACAACTAAAAGGATATATTATATATATATATATATATATATATATACTCTGGCACTTACCCCAGTTTTCCTTTTTTTATTTATTTTTTTTGGGTGGGGGTCGGCCGACTCGAGACAGAGCCCAAATATGGACATCACTACACATAAGAAAAACAAAACAAAATAAAACATAAAATCACATACATCTAGATTGTCCGGGAGAAATACCCAGAGAGCCAAGCCATACAAGCAGTATATAATTATCCAATCATCATGGCGCGCAATTGGGTTACCCACCTGCCAGACATTGGCAACGCTGCGTCTCGGTATATTTGTACAAACTGAGCGGTAATCTGAGTGAACTGCGTCATGGATATTTTATGATAACAATCATTAACTTCACAACCATTGGATACAGTGCCTTTTATAATACCTCATTAAATGCAGAATAGATTTTAGAGGCTACTTGTATGTTTAAAGTTGTAATACAAATACATTTGTACGTATAATAATGAATATAAGATGTATTACGCACAGTAAATGTTTATTGAATTTTATTTTTAGGCAAATTATTTATTATTAACCGAAATTTTCCACAGGTGAAAAAACATGCATTAGGCTAATTAGATGAATATGTCCAAAACACGAAGGTGTTATTAACATTGTTGAAAGTTTCTTATCTTTCGATATACTAATCTTATAATATAGCCTACTTTAACCCTCCTGGCCCGGGCAGGCTCTCCTAATGACGGAGCTCGTATCCGGGCGATCTGGTCGAATATCAACAAAAGTAAACTAAGGCTAATCTCGCTTAATAAATGACCTACATTAATCAAACATATATAGAAATGAGCGTCTTACCTTCCTGCGTAGAATGGCGTTGAGTAGAGCTCTCTAACTCAACTGGTTCAGGAGTGATGGTGATGGAAGTGGAGGTAACTTTTGCTGGGTATTTACCTCGGCGCGTCCGAACACTCAACCGCGGCCCCGGCTACGACGCCCAGTTGCACTCGTCGCTCCACCCGCAATTATGCCGGGAAGCGATTTGATAGTGTTTTATTGGTTATTCTGTCATTTATTATAGTTATTATGTTATTTTCACTCAATAAAGTTATTTATATGAACTTATTTGTGTCTCTGTCACTTATTACTTCGTTTATTATTATTATTATGATTAATAGTGTCACTTTCACTGGACTTTGATAATTGGTAGTGTCATTTTCCCCTTTTATGTATTGTTAGGTAAGCTAATAATATATGTAGTGTCACTGTCACTTATTCATATTGTTATGAAGGCACTTATTATTACTTGTGTGTCTCTTTCACTTATACTTAGTTTTATTATTATTATACTGTCACTTTGACTGGCCTAGGCTTATTGAATGTCATTTTCACTTATTTATTGTTAGAAATATATATTTTAGTGTCACTTTCACTTGTTCATATTGTTATTGAAGGCACTTATTATTACTTATGTGTCCTTTTCACTTATACTTAGTTATATTATTATTCTTAGCCTACATTTGAGTGTCACTTTCACTGTTGTCACTTCCACTTCAAAAGTTTGTTAGAGTGTGGAAGTCGTTGAAGCAGGTGCCAGCACACAGTCCAACTTGACACTCGAGGCATTCCCAAGTGGTTTTTGTGGGTTTGCCCGGTCTGCGAGTTGTGTGGCTGCACACATGGCACCTCTTCTGACTCCTAACATTACTACCTGGTGCTTTGAAAGGAAGGGCGCTGAGCTGGTGCTTCCTGAAGAATTCAGCACACCCCGTTCTGTCAAGGTGGCCTGGTCCTTGTATTGGCCTGCCTGGTGTACCCGCATGTTTAGCCAGGAGCTCAAGTAGCACCTGCTTGTGGAACTTCCGCAGGGACTTGTACTTCTTGGCTCCTGGAGTCCTCAGACGGTAGATGTTGTAGGCATTGAGGATCGACATATCTACCGTATGCAGAATAAACTTCTTGTACCACCTGCAAGATGTTCGCAGGCAGTCGATGAAGCCCATCTGCATGTCGAACTTGTCAACGAGGTGCATGTTGATGTTATAATCCAGGACAGCAGCTGGTTTTTGGATGGGGTTCTTGGTTGTTCGGTCCACCTTCCCTGTGGCGACCATCTGGGCCTTGTGGCATGTGGTGAGGAGGTTGACCTTGCGCTGGTCATGCCCGTGGATGGAGAGGATGGGGCCACTCTTCTTGTGGAAGATGTCAGCCTTCTTCGTCTTGGTTGGGTAGCCTCGCATGCCCTTCCTTTTGCCCTTGACTGTGCCGACAGTTCCGGTCTTGCGGTCATGGAGGTACTTGGTCAGGAGAGGCGACGTGTAATAATTATCTGTGTAGAGGATGTGGTTATTATTGAAGTGCCTCTCCATCATCTTCTTCACTACAGCGCCACCAAAACCAATGAGAGGGTCAGTCACAACTTCTCCAGCCTTGCCGCGGTAGACTATAAAGTCCAGCACATACCCCGTCAAGCAGTCGCAGAGGACGAAGAGCTTGATGCCGAAGCGGTGTCTCTTGGACGGGATATACTGTCGGAAGTGCAGCCTACCACGGAACAGGACCAGAGACTCGTCGAGGCACATATTCTGGAAAGGAATCAGGTATGTGGTGAACCGATGACGTATCATGTCATACAGCTTCCTGATCTTCCATAATGAGTCGGGAAGGTGGACTGCCATGTTGTTTGTCAGGTGGAGATAGGAGAGGATGTCGAAGTACCTGTCCCTGGACATGTATTTGCCAAATGATGGAGTCGTTATGATGTCGCCAGTGATCCAGTAGTCAGCCAGAACGTGCTTCCTTATATGAGTCATCAGCATTGTGAGTGCCAAGAACACATATAATTCTGCCACAGTGAGAGCTCTCCATGCCACCATCTTGGCACTGGTCTTCCTCCCAAGAAAGTTGGCACAGATAGCATGGTGGTGATTTGTCTCTTTGACGAGGTATTCCATGACTTCATTGTCATAGAAGCCACAGAAAAGTTCACTGGGGGTAGCATCTGGGCCACAGGGATATGCTGGTGACACCCCAGAACCCATATGTACCTCGTCAAAGGCAGGACAATCTGGCTCAAAATCAGCTCCATCTGTCCACACAAACAGGTCGGATGCTGATGCTCGAGGTCGTGCTGCAGCAGGCACACGCCCTGGACGCCCGGGCACACGCCCTTGGCCAGGCGGACGCCCAGGCGGACGCCCTGCACGCCCACGCCCAGGCCCAGGCCCAGGGGCAGCGGCGTCGGCAGGCTGACCATGTCCACGACCTCGCCCTCTCCCTCGATTTGTCGGCACATCCTCTTCCTGTTCCTGTTCCTGTTCCTGTTCCTCTTCCTCCTCAGGCGACGTCAGGTCATCTGGGGCAATGTTAGGGTCGTCAGCATCCTTCTCAGGAGACAATTCTGGTGAAGAAGTGGCCGGGCGTCGGCGGTGTGGGGAGCGGGAGGCTGCGGGAGCTTCAAGAATGGGAGCCGAGGCCTCGGGAGTTGGGCTCCTTTTGCGGCGAGCCGATTTTCAGCAGGAAATAATGCTCTGCGGTGTGTTGAGGCCTGTGGCACATCACCAATACCACTTGAAGAGGCCCTTTGGTCATCCTGAACGAGAGATGAAGGCAAGGGCTGTGGATGACCCACGCGGCGTCCCGTGTCAGGGCGTCGGGACAATGGAATGCGGGTGGTTGCTAGGCCAGGGTCGGCGTCATTATCGCTATCTTCAGCTTCCCTATGCTTTTCTGCGGCTGCCCTGCGTGCTTTTTTAGCTGCACTTTTGATCAATGATTGTTTGTAGAAATATTTGCCCACTTTCAAGGGCGTACGGGCAGGCAAAGGGGAAGGTCCTGGGATAGGGCTAGGGCTAGGCCTAGGCTGACCTAGCAAAGATGGCGAGGGGGTAGGCCTAGGTTCTAGCACACTGGGAAGCTCAATGGCACCTTCCTGAAACACTTCCACATCAGGATCATCACTACTGTCTCCCCCCTCAAATAAATCGACATTATCGTCGTCTCCAAAGCCCACGAAATCGTCTTCACTTTCACTTATAAATTGTACCTTGTCCACCAAGCTTTCGCCACTGCTCTCTTCATCACTTTAAAAAAGTTGTCGCTGTATAGCGCTATCACTCAACAAACACTTAACTTTCTTTTGTTGAGCTCTCTTCTCGGTTGGAACAGGCGTTGAAGTTGCGAGTGGGGTAGCACTGGGGCCCGCGGGAGGTTGCAACGAATCGGACACGTCGGAAAATATTTTTTCAGTATTACTCGCTATGGTGGCCACGTACGAACTGATAATACTAGTAGTTGAGGCTGGGTGGCGCTGCGGTCGCTCCTACCATGCCAAAATTGGCCGCGCAAATTTTGAAGCACACTTTCAAGCACAAAGATTTTAAAATGACACCCGGGTTCCGGCCCTTTTGTTTTGGTGTCATTTTAAAATGACACCCGGGCTGGAAGGGTTAATAGTGCCTGACGTGATGATAATTATAGATGATATCATGTACTATGATATCCTCGTGCAAGAAGCCTGCTAGCACGAACAGTACCAACCCCTCGCCCCCGTTCTAACCACTCCTCTCCCCGACCTGTACGTAGAGTCCCGCCACCACAGGTTTCCGGATTTACACCAGTGAGGAACGGTGCACGGCCAACGCAGAAAAGGTCTCATCTACCAGTCACAATGTCAAACAGATTTGAGATATTGGTAGAGATGGAAGACGAACCAGAAGAGACCAGGCTCGTTGGGGATTCCATCCTACGAGGACAGGTCGAAGAGTTCTGCGACAGAGTCCCAAATCAACGAAAAAGATTTTGCATCCCAGGAGCTGGACTGGACGACATTGTGGAAGCCTTCGAAGATACCACAAAGGATGCAAATGAAAATACCCTTTTTGTCATCCATGTTGGTTCAAATGACGTCATGCGCACCAGATCCGAAGAGTTGATGGAGAAATATCACAAGATGATCCAGCACTACAAAAACAAGTCAAGGAATATCATCATCTCAGGCATTCTCCCCAAGATCGACGCACCTGACAAATTCTACGACAAGGCCTTCAGCACAAATAGCCGACTAAAATATTTGTGTCTGAGGGAAGAAGTTGAATTCATCAACCTCTGGGACAACTTCTACAACCAGCCTACTCTGTTCCGCAAGGATGGCACTCATCTAAACCCTGTGGGTTCAGCACGCATGGGTCATCTCCTACACGAAGCAGTCCGCAGCCATGGATCAAAAAACGCCATCCGAGAAGAAGCAGCAGTGACATAAATCATCCAACGCCAAGAAAAAACAGAGGAAACCGAGGACCACCAGCGATAAGGACCGAAGACAGCGAGGACCGAGGACAGCCATGAACATAAATGTAGATCCGACAAGAACCAAAAATATTATTAAAGAGCGTTCCGTGAGTTCTAAAATAACAAATTTAAAGGTTTTCTATGCAAACGCTCGTAGCATACGCAATAAATTTTCAGATTTAGAGGAGCTAGTGTTTACAGAAAATTATGATGTGATTGGCATAACAGAATCTTGGCTCAATACAGAAGATAGAGACTTTTTAGCAGAGTATTCACTTCCCGGTTATGTAGTGTTTGAGAAAAGCTGAATAAATCGAAATGGAGGTGGCGTTTTACTTTATATCAAAGAAAGTGTTAACCCTACCCTCTTGTCAAAACCTCAAATTGTGAACGTCGACGTATCTTTTGTGCTAATAAAGAATAATAAATGTACAAAAATAATACTTGCATTAATATACAGACCTCCAGCTCAATCAGTGCAAACTGGCCGAGAAATTTACGAACAAATTGCAGATGTAAGTAACTCACAAGATACCGTAATTTTTGGCGACTTTAATTTACCTGTGACCAAGTGGGGCGATACTCTTACTTCACACTCCGGACATGACTTGTATACGAACTTGCAAGAGAGTTCGCTTTATCAATTTGTTCGAATGCCGACCCGTGGTAATAACGTTCTTGACATTGTACTTGCAACAAAAGAAGAATTAATAGAGAATTTGAATGTTGGTGATGAATTCAGTAACAGCGACCATCGTACGATAACTTTCACTTTAAAGTTTACTAGTAACGAACCAAATAGTAGCATCGAAAAAGTCCCTAATTTCAAGAAAGCAAACTTCCATAAACTTAGAGCTACGTTTAAAGAAACTGACTGGGAGCTTTTTAATTAACAATAACGACATAAATACATCTTGGAAGATATTCGAAACCACTTACCTAAAAGCAGTGCAAGACTGCATACCATCGAAAATACGGCGTCCAGGCCATAATAATAAGCCCAAATGGTGGAATAAAGATATTTCAAACTGCCTGCTTGCTAAAAAATTTGCTAATGATAGATTAAAATCCTCTCAAAATGACGAAGAACGGGTGAAATTTGTAGAGCTACGACGCAAAGCCAAAAAGTTAATTAAGCAAAGTAAAAAGACCTTAGAGTTACATATTGCGAATCAAAGTAAAACAAACCCGAAAGAATTCTATAGTTATATCAGGAAGAAAAAAGTAGTTACTTCAACTGTTGGACCGTTAGTCGATGAAAATGGAGAGTACACCAAAGACGAAGTACAAATGAGTAATGCCCTCAATACCTTCTTTGCATCAATTTTTACAACAGAAGACCTCAGTGATATCCCTACACCATCGCCGATTCAGATTGATAATTCGAATGTTCTAAGCAATATCACCGTTACAGAGAGAGAAGTATTGAATTGTTTAGATAAACTCAAGGTAAATAAAATGCCTGGACCTGATACAATCTCGCCTAGAGTTCTAAAGGAAGCTAAGGATGAGCTCTCCAAACCACTGACATTACTATTCAATAAATCCTTGCAGTCTGGAACTATGCCTGATCAGTGGAAGCTAGCCAACGTAAAACCGATATTAAAAAAAGGCAGCAAATCCCTACCCAGTAACTATCGTCCAATTAGCTTAACCTCAGTTGTATGTAAAATGCTAGAAACGGTCATACGAGACAGACTCGTAAATCACTTAGAGGAAAATAACATACTTAAAGATACTCAACACGGCTTTCGTAAAAAACGTTCCTGTTTAACAAACCTCTTAGACATCTTCCACGATATCCTCAACCTCTACGATGAGAGTAAAGCTGTAGATATAATATACCTTGATTTTCAAAAGGCCTTTGACAAAGTTCCCCACAAACGTTTACTGCTAAAACTAAAAGTGCATGGAATACAAGACAGTGTGTTGAAATGGATAGAAAATTGGCTCAGCGACAGAAAGCTAAGAGTAGTCATAAACGGTAAGGCATCTAAATGGACCAATGTAAGTAGCGGGGTACCCCAGGGATCGGTACTAGGACCAATTCTCTTTCTAATTTACATCAACGACATAGATGAGGGTCTCACCTGTACAATCTCAAAATTTGCTGACGATACAAAAATTGCAAATAGCGTACTCTCAAAAGAACAAGTTGACGATATGCAACACAATCTAGATAAATTGTCATGTTGGGCCCAAATTTGGCAAATGAGTTTCAATGCGGATAAATGTAAAATACTACATATCGGATACCTAAATGAGAAAGCAAACTATTCGATGAATGGCACTCAGATTAAGAATGTAAACAGAGAAACCGGTCTGGGAGTAACAATATCGAGTAACCTAAAACCGAGTCAACAATGTTCAGAAGTTGTTAAGAAGGCAAACAAAATAATTGCCTTTATAGGCAGGTCATTTGAGCATAAATCCAAAGAAGTTATCCTAACCCTTTACAATTCCTTAGTCCGCCCTCTTCTGGAATACTGCGTTCAATCCTGGTGCCCTTATTACCAAAAAGATATAAACAAGCTAGAACGAGTTCAACGTAGAGTTACCAAAATGATACCTAGCCTAAAGAACAAACCATACGAAGAGCGTCTTAGAGAATTAAATCTATTTCCTTTAACCCAGCGCAGATTAAGTGGTGACTTAATTCAAGTGTTCAAAATCATCAAAGGCATCGACAATATGAACTGTAGTAAGTACTTCACTATCGACCAATCTAATTACACGCTGGAAACGGTTGCAAAATTATTGGTAAATCTTTTAACTCACACGAATCTAAGAATTTCTTCTTCAATCGAGTTGTCAACTTGTGGAATGGGCTTCCCCGAAACGTTATAGACTGCATCACCGTTGATTCATTTAAACTCCACCTAGACAAATATCTCGCATCAAACCCGCGACTGACTGCGTTTGTAAATGAATAACTTTTTTTTATCCCCCCCTCAGTTACTAACCCATCTGTCCCCTACTAACTTCCTAATCCTGCCACGGACATTAGTTCCAGGGCAGTAATTCCCTTTCCAATGTTCCCTTACCCACTCTAAACCACTGTTTGGACAATTGATCCTCAGTGTTTTGGAGGACAAGCAACCTAGAAGGGTCACTAGATCTGTTGTTGCTTGATTTCCTTTGTACTCCTTTGTACTCCTTTGTACTATCAAAGTAAGCTATATTATAAGGTCGATATAATTATAACAAAGATATGAAACTTTTGATCATTTTTAAAACGCCATCGTGTTCTAGACATATTTATCTACTTCTTGCAAGTGTTTTCAACTGTGGACAATTTCGGAAAACAATCGAAAATCCGCCTAAAATATAAAGTGAATATACTATTATTGCAAATAATTTATTTTATACTCATCATTATTCATACAAATATTTTCATATTCCAACTTTAAAAATACAAGTTGCTTTTACTATCTACTCTTCATTTAATGAGGTAATATGGCCTTTTGTAATGTATGCAATCGTTGTGAAGGTGATGTGTGTTATAATAAGATATCCATTAAGGCCGCGTCATACAGAGGTTGCAAAACAAATTCAAATTTCAGGCCTGTCGGGTATATTCTGCATAATTCGGCATACGTTCCGTAATATTCGTGGGTTGGTCTGATGTTGGTCTGATGTTGTTCATGTATGTTGCCGACATTCCGGAGAGTCGGGAAAAATTTAGTGGCTACACTAAATTTCTACGAACATTCGGGTAAAAAAACCGTTACAAAATGGTCGGATGTTGGTCTTGAGTTATTCGTAACTCGTTCGGGAGTTGTTCAGATTAATTCGTAGTTTGGTCTTATGTTTCGGGACTTGTTCGGTACTTTTTTCAATTGCCGAATCTGTTATGAACTACCCGAACAAATCCCGAACAATTCCCGACAAAAATTCGATAAAATTACGATGATTCCCTCGTATTCCAGAATAAAACCCGCAAGAGTTACGAATATTCAGAACAAGTTACGATCAAATTCAGACAAATATACGAATAATGTAGGATGTCTGCTCGATGTATCTTGTTTAATTAGGAATTAAATCCGAATTGATTTCGAACAAGTAGAATAGCCTCCTTCTAAAATTAGAGGTTCGCTATTGCTCGCCAGGAAAAAATCGACACCTAAAAGGCACGAAAGGTCTTATAGGCTAATATTGATAGAATGAGGCGAAAGGTCTCAAAATAGCCAAACTAACGGAACGAACGTCTTAAACCTCAAAACGAATATGCTAAACATGTGAGCCTCTTCTAAAATTAGAGGTTCGCTATTGTTCGCCAGGAAAAAATCGACACCTAAAAGGCACGAAAGGTCTTATAGGCTAATATTGATAACAGAATGAGGCGAAAGGTCTCAAAATAGCCAAACTAACGGAACGAACGTCTTAAACCTCAAAACGAATATGCTAAACATGTGGGCCTCTTCTAAAATTAGAGGTTCGCTATTGCTCGCCAGGAAAAAAATCGACACCTAAAAGGCACGAAAGGTCTTATAGGCTAATATTGATTACAGAATGAGGCGAAAGGTCTCACAATAGCCAAACTAACGGAACGAACGTCTTAAACCTCAAAACGAATATGCTAAACATGTGGGAGAAGGGGGTCCAGAAAAAGCGAGCATGTTATAGATACCGGTACCGTACCTCTGGTCTGCCTCAGGGCTCGAACACTACGATTATTTATGGGTATATTGTTATTCTGGCCTTCATTAGTTGCTTTTATTGAGATTAGGAAGGACAATAATTAGGTTAGGATACGTTAGTCTTACGTTAGGTGGTACATTATAATACAGTAAACTCGATTACAATACTTTGTTATTATAGCCTACATTTTGTCTAGGTGTATTTGAAAACGAATGAGAGGTGGAAGGATGGAGTGAGGAAGTACATGAACAAAGGCGATGCTGGTTGGGGGGAGGGGCGTCGACTGACTGGGGACAGAGGTGCTACAGTCGTAAAACAGTCTGATGTTGTTCTCATAATGTTCTTCTCTATCGGTTGTTTGTCGACATCTCATCGGTTAAGTTCGGTTAATTATCCTAAAGCATTCCATTGTCATTCGGATCTGTGTCTGATGATTCGGGTATGGTCGAAAATCATTCTTTGTATAACGAGTATAAGTTCGATTCATGTTCGGTAGTTGTTCGAGATTTTGTCGTAGGTTGTTCTTGACTATCGGATATTATTCTGAACTCGTTCGGGCCATGTTCGTAATCTTCAAATTTCGGGAGAGTCTCGGCTGTATTCGGTAAAAATTTGCAAGTCATCCTATTCGGGACTTTGTCCTAGTACGTTCGGCCTCTGTATGACGCGGCCTTTACGCTTAGCACATAGACTACCGCTTAGCAATACAAATATATTGAGAGGCAGCATTGCCAATGTCTGTTGCAACCCTGTATACTGTATATATATATATTTATATACAGTATATATATATATATATATCTAATATATATATATATATATATATATATATATATATATATACATATACAGTATATATATACAGTATATACAGTATACTGTATACAGTATATATATATATATATATATATTTTTTTTAATACATACGAGGTTGAAAGAAATGGCAATTTCTGCGTTGGAAATTTTATTATTCAAAGTTTCCAGGTCTCTGATGAGTTTTCGCTGGGTGGCAGGAAGTAGATGAATGAGATGAGCAAAATTCATGGTGGTACAGGGTTACATAAGTGTACATGATGATACAGGATATACGACGCGTTTCACTGGACAACCAGCATTATCAAGTAAGGGTAGAATGATATAAAAGGTAAACAGGAAGGGTATATAATATTATAGAGGGTGGAGGATCAGAGGAGGCGAAAATCAGGGGGCAAAAGTCTCCTATTGGTGGAGGGGTATTCTAGGAGTGCAAAAGGGGGAACCGCTTCACGCAGGCGCACTGGATGCGGGATGGTGTTGGTCGGGTGGCAGGGTCAAAGCTGATTGGCTGCATGTCGAGGGGCGTGGCCTAAGTTGTGTGGTCCGTGTGGCGCCGGCAGAAGACGGAGCTGAAGGAGGTAGCGCGGGGGGCTACGTCAAGGGCACCGGGGGGCGAGGAGTGGCGTTAGGTCCTGTAGGGTAGTGCCTTTTGGCAGAAGGAAGGATCTGAAGGTCTAGAGTTTGGTTGTTGATGTTAGGATGTAAGGCTTGGATATATAACGCTTCGAGTATAGGTAATCTCCTTGGGTCACTTTCTTTATCGAGTATGGTGGTGTGTTTCTCTAACTCATTGCATGTGAGGTGGGGGTGGTTGGGGGTGAGATAGTGGTCTTTGATGGCTCCAGCCTGAAGGTGAAGAGTTAACCGACGTGAAAGACGAGTCTGCGTCATGCCAATATAGGAATGAGGTCCACAGTCCTCATAATTACAGGTATGTTGGTAAATGACGTGATCGTCGGTCATCGGGCTCTTTATCTTGGTGGAAGCTGGTTTGTTGCGGAGAACGAGGTTGGAGGTCTTGGGGGATTTGTAATAAATTATTAATTTGATTTTGTTTTCCGGGTTGGTTGGGTGGACATGCTTGGAGATTATTTCTTTTAAGACGGCCTCGTCATTTTTGTGTTCAGAGGACATGTAATTGCGGTAGAAGATCTTAATTTCATTGGGGGGGTCAATGTTGTGAGGGCTTTGGGTGTACCATTTTTCAAGATGGTGGTTGATGGTGCTGTGAAATCGTGGGCCCACGAATTCGTGAGCCCACGATTTCTTGGAAATTTTACGAGACGCCCCCCGGAACAACAACCACACAATCGCCTCCCTCGACGTAGAAAGCCTGTTCACCAACGTGCCAGTGGATAGGACCATTGACATGATTCTACGTTGAATTTACCATTGCCCTGATACACCAACACTGGACATCCTGGAGAAGGCCCAGAAAACACCACTGGAGCTGTGTACCAAGGAGGCCCCCTTCCTTTGCCCCCGGGGCAACATGTACAAGCAGATAGACGGTGTGGCGATGGGCAGCCCCCTAGGAGTTCTTTTTTCGAACTTTTTTATGGGTACCATCGAGGAAGAGCTCCTGGCTGCCCAACGACCCGCCGTCTACTGTAGATACGTGGATGACATCTTCATGCAAATCAAGGACCTCCACGAACTACAGGAACTCCAGCGTCGCTTCATGACCTCCTCCGACTTAACTTCACCTTTGAAAAATCTAACAATGGACAACTCCCCTTCCTCGACATCCTCGTAGCTCTGAACGACCATGGGTTCAAAACCACCGTCTACACTAAACCAACTAACACAGGACAATGCCTCAACAACGATAGTGAATGCCCCCGCCGTTATCTTCTATCCTCCATCTCCGCCTATGTAAGGAGAGCCCTCACGCACTGCTCTACCTGGGCCGACACCCACCAGGAACTAGAAAGACTATCCCAAGTTTTAGTGAATAATGGATACTCCAACTCCGACATCTCCAGCACCATCAACCATCATCTTGAAAAATGGTACACCCAAAGCCCTCCCAACATTGACCCCCCCCAATGAAATTAAGATCTTCTACCGCAATTTGTCTTTTTTATTCCTTATTCGATTAAGTCATTCGGTTCACTCACTTGAGACTCACACTCCACTCCAGCAGCACCTTCCCTGGGACCTCCTGTTTTCACCAACATGTCTACCGCTTGCCCTATCATAAACCACCACATTTACACTCGTGGACTGGTAAAGTGGTTCAATGTGCAGAGAGGTTATGGTTTTATCACCTGTGGAGATGAAGATTTCTTTATTCACAAAGAAAATATCGACAAACCCAACCCAGACCACAAAATTGCATCACTGGGAGAAGGAGAGGAGGTAATCTTCTACCGCAAGATCGGGAAAAAGGGAACAGAGGAGGCAATGGGTGTACGAGCCGTCTACGACAAACCTGTGATAGGCTCAAAACACGCACCCAGGAAGCAGCAAGGAACAACAATCCCCAAAACAACATCTAGCAACAAGATCGACATCATCACTATTGTAGTGCAAACTGCAATAGCGCTTGCTGGGGAGGACAGGAGCCGAATATCTGTGCTTCTACCTGCTCTTCTGAAGGCCAACAAACTCCCAACTATCATCATTCCTCTAGAGATCGTCGCCAGAACACCACCAAGGGACGCCAAGACTCGAGTAAACGCCAAACGCCAAGGACCATCACCGACAAAGCCAAAAAATACTCCCAAGCTGCAGCTCAACCTTCCATGACCACTGAGCCTGCACAGGAGTAAAGTGGAGCATACATCAACTCCAACACCACTATCAGCAACTCCAACAACACCTCGACTCATTGCAAACCTCCAGCCTGACACCTTCGCTGAGCCTCTACCATCAATGCCAAGGATCTACGACCAGCCCGTGTACGACCAGCCTGTGATCAAAAGCCCTCCACCAAGACCAAGGAAATTCGTCCATCTGAAGAAGTCCAAAATGCTGCAACTCTACAACTAAGAACCCCAGGATTAAGCAAGGTGGTTAGCCCACCATCTTTCATCTCTCCAACTCTTCATACTCACCACTTTACCTTCAACTTCAACCTCTACTTTCTACACTTGTGGGACTCTACCTCACAGTTACAGTTTATATCATTCTACCCTTACTTGATAATGCTGGTTGTCCAGTGAAACGCGTCGTATATCCTGTATCATCATGTACATTTATGTAACCCTGTACCACCATGAATTTTGCTCATCTCATTCATCTACTTCCTGCCACCCAGCGAAAACTCATCAGAGACCTGGAAACTTTGAATAATAAAATTTCCAACGCAGAAATTGCCATTTCTTTCAACCTCGTATGTATTAAAGAAAATTTATTACCTGGCTTTACTAACATATATATATATATATATACAGTATATGTATAAATATATACATATACAGTATATAACAAGGCATGCGAGTAAAAGCCGTAAGTCGCATGCTGGAAAAGTCGGATTAGGTAAGTAAGAGAAAGGAAATGTTACCCACCGTGTTTATCCAAGCGGAGGAGAGAGGAAGGTGTGTGTGTGTGTGTGTGGGGGGGGGGGGGGGGGAGTACACTCTTAGGGCGGGACTAATGGCTGTGGGAGATTAAAGCATACATGACAAACTACCAAAGGTCCAAATGCGGTGGAGGCGTTAGGATTTTTTATATTTTGTTTTGTTTTGATTGTGAAATGAGCACACGTCAAAGCCTCCAAAACGCGATAGTGGAGTGTTTTTATATGTTGAGATTGCCAAATACTTTTAATGTATTCAATACAATGTGAATTTCGAATATATACAGTATGACTAGGAACTTCAAATCCTTCATTTAATGAGAGAGAGAGAGAGAGTGTGCGTTACAAGGAGTTACACAGATTAGTTAGTATTTCAAATAGCGCACCGTCCATTCCAGGGGGACAACCTAGGTAGAACAGGAGAGATTGTAAAATGTACTAAATACTCATTAACCCTTTGAGTACCAGCGACGTGTGTTGTATTTTATCAAATCTGCGTAAGCAGAGTAGTATCGCCCCCCGTATAGTGGTACATGCTAACCGAAATGTCTGTCTGTCTGTCTGTCTGTCTGTCCGTCCGAGAACTCCTCCTAGACCGTTTGACAGATTTTCACCAAACTTCACACGAAGCTTCGGTGCGTGAATGCGACGGTAATTATTATTATTTTTTTAAATTTGTGCAATACTTATGATTTTAGGTCCAAAATATAGTTTTGTCCCCCCCTCCCCCCCAGCAATGATGGCGTTGCCCCTACGGGGCAAAAATAACTTCCCCACATTTGTTAGGTTAAGTTAGTTTAGTTGACATTAGAAGTGATTGTATATAGGTACCGCCAGCGAACTTTACAATAATCTTCACCCCTTAACTTCTTATAACTTGAAATTAATGAAAGCAATCAGGCTGACATTTCTATCATTTGGGAAGAGTTCACCAGGAAATAAGTGTGGATATTTACAGCCAGATTGCTCTAGGCCCTTTTGAATTAGAGAGAGGTAAGAGATCAAGATTATTGTCAAGTTCGTTGGCGCTACCTATAGTAATAGTGGGGATGATGGTGGTAGTGGTGATGATGGTGATAATAGTAGTGATGATGGTTGTAGTTGTAGTGATGATAATGACAGTAGTGATGATGATGACAGTAGTAGATATGATGGTGAATGTACTAGTAGTAGTTATAATGGTCATATTAGTAGTGATGATGGTGACAAGTAATTATGACAGTTGTAGTGATAGCAGTGATGATTGTAGTGACAGTATTAGTGATGATGGTGAAAGTTGTAGTGATGATGACAGTTGTAGTGATGATGAGAGTCGTAGTGTTGATGGTAAGAGTAGTAGTGATGACTATAATAGTAGTACAGTAGTGATGATGATAGTAATGATGATAGTGACTAATAGTGATGATGGTAACCCATCGAAGAGTTGGGTATGCCGTTTTGATTTTGGGCGAAACGGCACGTCTACTTTATTCTAGTTATATGTAGACGATACTATGCAGCTTAGGAAGGATCTGTGGTAGTTAAAAGGGTTGGTTGAGATAGTTTGAAGCCTTATTATTACCAGAGGTCCTTCCTAAGCTGAATGAAATCGTCTAATATTGTGCATATGCTAAAAAGGCCGTTACCGGTACTGTACCGATGTACCGATGCAAAACACTATCTGTTCCATTCTTGAATTACTCTAACGAGGAATGTTTGTTTTGAGGTAGAACCGATCTTGTATATTAAATAAATTTAACCTATTTAAGGGGGGATGGTTAACGTTTTGGTCGATGTGTTCATATATTTATTAGTTTTCAAGTTTCCTCCCTAGACCTCCATCAAGCTTAACAAATATCCATTAGATCCCCCTTCTAGATAAATGTGTACATTTTTCGGTAAAAAAATGTCCCGGCGAAGGCTGGTTCTTACAAAATTACAGGCTCACTATCGTTAGCCATGAACAAAATCGACACCTAAATAACACGAAAGGTCTTAATATTGACAAGGACATGGGGCGGAAGGTCTTAAAACCAACAAACTAATGAGCTGAACGTCTTATAATCTGAAAACTAATGGGGCTAAACATGAGGAAGAAGGGGGACCAGAAAAACGACCCATCTCCCCGTAAGTGGTGAAATGTTTGAACTATAATTTCCATTCAGGGAGATGTGCTTTAATAATATCGGGGCGTTTAATTAGGTCATAATTCTCGATGTCAAACCCTTTAACCCCTTCTGTACCGACGACTTCTTATTTGTTCTGTTCTAGCTATATGTTGACTATGTTGTGAAGCTTGAGAAGGATCTGCAGTAGTAGAAGACCGTATTCTAGCTATATGTTGACTATGTTGTGAAGCTTGAGAAGGATCTGCAGTAGTAGAAGACCGTATTCTAGCTATATGTTGACTATGTTGTGAAGCTTGAGAAGGATCTGCAGTAGTAGAAGACCGTATTCTAGCTATATGTTGACTATGTTGTGAAGCTTGAGAAGGATCTGCAGTAGTAGAAGAGCGTATTCTAGCTATATGTTGACTATGTTGTGAAGCTTGAGAAGGATCTGCAGTAGTAGAAGACCGTATTCTAGCTATATGTTGACTATGTTGTGAAGCTTGAGAAGGATCTGCAGTAGTAGAAGACCGTATTCTAGCTATATGTTGACTATGTTGTGAAGCTCGAGAAGGATCTGCAGTAGTAGAAGACCGTATTCTAGCTATATGTTGACTATGTTGTGAAGCTTGAGAAGGATCTGCAGTAGTAGAAGAGCGTATTCTAGCTATATGTTGACTATGTTGTGAAGCTTGAGAAGGATCTGCAGTAGTAGAAGTCCGTATTCTAGCTATATGTTGACTATGTTGTGAAGCTTGAGAAGGATCTGCAGTAGTAGAAGACCGTATTCTAGCTATATGTTGACTATGTTGTGAACCTTGAGAAGGATCTGCAGTAGTAGAAGACCGTATTCTAGCTATATGTTGACTATGTTGTGAAGCTTGAGAAGGATCTGCAGTAGTAGAAGAGCGTATTCTAGCTATATGTTGACTATGTTGTGAAGCTTGAGAAGGATCTGCAGTAGTAGAAGACCGTATTCTAGCTATATGTTGACTATGTTGTGAAGCTTGAGAAGGATCTGCAGTAGTAGAAGACCGTATTCTAGCTATATGTTGACTATGTTGTGAAGCTTGAGAAGGATCTGCAGTAGTAGAAGACCGTATTCTAGCTATATGTTGACTATGTTGTGAAGCTTGAGAAGGATCTGCAGTAGTAGAAGACCGTGTTCTAGCTATATGTTGACTATGTTGTGAAGCTTGAGAAGGATCTGCAGTAGTAGAAGACCGTATTCTAGCTATATGTTGACTATGTTGTGAAGCTTGAGAAGGATCTGCAGTAGTAGAAGAGCGTATTCTAGCTATATGTTGACTATGTTGTGAAGCTTGAGAAGGATCTGCAGTAGTAGAAGACCGTATTCTAGCTATATGTTGACTATGTTGTGAAGCTTGAGAAGGATCTGCAGTAGTAGAAGACCGTATTCTAGCTATATGTTGACTATGTTGTGAAGCTTGAGAAGGATATGCAGTAGTAGAAGAGCGTATTCTAGCTATATGTTGACTATGTTGTGAAGCTTGAGAAGGATCTGCAGTAGTAGAAGACCGTATTCTAGCTATATGTTGACTATGTTGTGAAGCTTGAGAAGGATCTGCAGTAGTAGAAGACCGTATTCTAGCTATATGTTGACTATGTTGTGAAGCTTGAGAAGGATCTGCAGTAGTAGAAGACCGTATTCTAGCTATATGTTGACTATGTTGTGAAGCTTGAGAAGGATCTGCAGTAGTAGAAGACCGTATTCTAGCTATATGTTGACTATGTTGTGAAGCTTGAGAAGGATCTGCAGTAGTAGAAGACCGTATTCTAGCTATATGTTGACTATGTTGTGAAGCTTGAGAAGGATCTGCAGTAGTAGAAGACCGTATTCTAGCTATATGTTGACTATGTTGTGAAGCTTGAGAAGGATCTGCAGTAGTAGAAGACCGTATTCTAGCTATATGTTGACTATGTTGTGAAGCTTGAGAAGGATCTGCAGTAGTAGAAGAGCGTATTCTAGCTATATGTTGACTATGTTGTGAAGCTTGAGAAGGATCTGCAGTAGTAGAAGAGCGTATTCTAGCTATATGTTGACTATGTTGTGAAGCTTGAGAAGGATCTGCAGTAGTAGAAGAGCGTATTCTAGCTATATGTTGACTATGTTGTGAAGCTTGAGAAGGATCTGCAGTAGTAGAAGAGCGTATTCTAGCTATATGTTGACTATGTTGTGAAGCTTGAGAAGGATCTGCAGTAGTAGAAGACCGTATTCTAGCTATATGTTGACTATGTTGTGAAGCTTGAGAAGGATCTGCAGTAGTAGAAGAGCGTATTCTAGCTATATGTTGACTATGTTGTGAAGCTTGAGAAGGATCTGCAGTAGTAGAAGACCGTATTCTAGCTATATGTTGACTATGTTGTGAAGCTTGAGAAGGATCTGCAGTAGTAGAAGAGCGTATTCTAGCTAAATGTTGACTATGTTGTGAAGCTTGAGAAGGATCTGCAGAAGTAGAAGACCGTATTCTAGCTATATGTTGACTATGTTGTGAAGCTTGAGAAGGATCTGCAGTAGTAGAAGACCGTATTCTAGCTATATGTTGACTATGTTGTGAAGCTCGAGAAGGATCTGCAGTAGTAGAAGAGCGTATTCTAGCTATATGTTGACTATGTTGTGAAGCTTGAGAAGGATCTGCAGTAGTAGAAGACCGTATTCTAGCTATATGTTGACTATGTTGTGAAGCTTGAGAAGGATCTGCAGTAGTAGAAGACCGTATTCTAGCTATATGTTGACTATGTTGTGAAGCTTGAGAAGGATCTGCAGTAGTAGAAGAGCGTATTCTAGCTATATGTTGACTATGTTGTGAAGCTTGAGAAGGATCTGCAGTAGTAGAAGACCGTATTCTAGCTATATGTTGACTATGTTGTGAAGCTTGAGAAGGATCTGCAGTAGTAGAAGAGCGTATTCTAGCTATATGTTGACTATGTTGTGAAGCTTGAGAAGGATCTGCAGTAGTAGAAGACCGTATTCTAGCTATATGTTGACTATGTTGTGAAGCTTGAGAAGGATCTGCAGTAGTAGAAGACCGTATTCTAGCTATATGTTGACTATGTTGTGAAGCTTGAGAAGGATCTGCAGTAGTAGAAGAGCGTATTTATAATAGTTCGAAGCCAGTTAATTGCTGGAGCCCCTTACTAAACTGCATCAAATCGTCTAATAGTAGCTAGGATAAAATCAAAAGGACGGAACTGGTGCTGAACGGCGTAAGTATTCTAAAAACTGCAATAAGACGACCTAGTAATATACGGGTCAAAAACAAAATATGAAGAGCTCTCAACTTTCTCTTATAATCGATGGAAACAGCTTTGTAACCAACACTTGGTCTCTTTCTAGTAGCTATCATTCTTTCCTGGATACCAAATTGGATATTTTAGAAGAGGCCATATCAACGGAGAGAGAGAGATTGTTACACAGATACACAGATCTTGCGGTCCCTATTAGCTGGTCCGGCCTTAATACTACTAGACAGGGACAGTTTATAGTAGAAGAAAAGGACATGAAAAGTAAAAGGCTTTCTCCCCTCCCTCCGGCTAAAAAGCCGTACTGGAAAATAGGATGAAGTGTAACCTTATGGGTCAATAAATATTAGCAAAGACAGTTTTTATAGAGTATAGAAATATAGTAGTTTGAAAGGGAAATACACATACCGACTGATTAATTCATATTAATACAATCTTCATCAGATGACCGTCAAGTCTTTTCTTTAACGTATCAATTGAATTACTGCCGACCACCTCCCTTGGTAAACTATTCCACTCATTGACCACACTGTATGTGAAGAAATATTGTGTCACACCTAGCCATGCCTTCAATTAATGTCATTCCATTGCCTCGGATTGCAGCATTGTTATTAATCGTGAACAGTGCA
The DNA here is from genome assembly GCA_032716605.1 of Paralithodes platypus. NCBI lineage: Eukaryota > Metazoa > Arthropoda > Malacostraca > Decapoda > Lithodidae > Paralithodes > Paralithodes platypus. The sequence continues at coordinate 4,592,093 of CM064571.1, read as the reverse complement.
CAGCTGATACCTACTCTGTCAAATCCTTTGAATATCTTAAAACTCTCGATAAATTGGCCTTGTAACCTTCTTTTCTTAAGCGAAACAAATTTAATGTATTTAATCTTTCATAATATGGCTTGGTTTTCAGAGAGGGACTTTGTTTAGTTGCTCTAAGCTGCACAGATTCGAGCTTGTTAATGTCTTTCTTGAGATACGGAGACCAGAGAGAGAGAGAGAGAGAGAGAGAGAGAGAGAGAGAGAGAGAGGAAGGGAGGGAGGGAGATATATATTTACATATATGTACATAGATATTCTGACCACACAGACCTTACGGTCCAAACGAGGTGGTCAGGACTTAATTCTAGTAGAGATGGCATATCCTATAGAAAAGGAAAGTTGACGGAAAGGATAGAAAAGAAGAAGGCTCTCTCCCCACTCTCCATTCCCTCCGGCAATTGCCGTACATGAAAAAATGGGAAATGATTAACCTTGCTTGGCTTCGAAATCCCCAGGAGTTTACAGGAAAGATTGGGAAAAAGAAAGGAAAATTTATGCAACCCTTCGCCTTAGTAGCTTGTACATTTTGAGGTTAATTGGATTCATCCAACCCATCACCCTTTGTAGTATGCATTTGTAATGATGATCATATATGCTTTAATTAATTTCATTGGGGGTGTTTGGTGTTGTGGTGAAATTAATAAAATATAGATTTGTTTATTTACTTTTTTTTTTTCTTACGCTCTCTTCAGCTGAACAAATAATAACAGTGATAATTACTGCCTACTCCATACCAATTTTTCTGTGGTACGAGTCTAGATTTTTCTTAAATTTATGTATAGAGGAGCTGTCTATTACTTTATTTGGAAGTTTGTTCCACTCATCAATTACACTGTGAGTGAAGACATTGTTTGTTGTATCTAGATTCGCTCTCCTACCTAATAATTTTAAATTGTTTCCTCTTGTAGATGTGTCTTCGGCTTTTTGAATAACTTATCTAGGTTAATGTTACTGAATCCATTTATAATTTTAAAACACTCTATCAATTGGCCTCTCATCCTTCGTTTCTTAAGTGAAAACAGATCAAATTATTTTAGTCTTCATCATATGATTTATTTCTTAATGAAGGGATTAGTTTAGTGGCTCGCCTTTGCACAGATTCCAATTTTTTAATATCCTTTATACGAGGTGGGGTGACCAAAACTGCACGGCGTATTGGTGCGGTCTCACCATACTTTTGTATAAGGGCAAAACTACGTCTTTGCTGTGATAGTGAAAGTTTCGTCTGTCCTGTTTGCTTTGTTTGCATCCGCTGTGCAATGATTGGAAGATTTTAAGTTTTCGTTTATCAGCACTCCCAAGTCTTTTATTTGTATAACATTTTGTATCTCCTCTTCATTCATGTAGTATTCATATTTATCAACTCTGCGTAAGCAGAGTGGTATCGCCCCCCGTATAGTGGTACATGCTAACCGAAATTTCTGTCTGTCTGTCTGTCTGTCTGTCCGTCTGTCTGTCCGTCCGAGAACTCCTAGACCGTTTGACTGATTTTCACCAAACTTCCCACAAACCTTCGGTGCGTGAATGCGACGGTAATTAAAAACAAAAAATGAATTTGTGCAGTAGTTATGATCTTAGGTCCAAAATATGGTTTTGCCCCCCCCCCCCCCCCGTCCCCCCTCCTTCAACCAGCCACCCCCCCCCCCCCCCCCCCCCCCCCCCCCCCACCCACCCTCAGAACCCCCACCCCCCACCCTCTACCTATTCCCAAGCAATGATGATGGTGTTCTGTGTGTGTATGCCCCGTAGGGGCTCACTCACACAGAACACCATAGTTCAGGGGGCGGAAAAAAAATCGCAAGGTATTTGTTAGTTTAAGTTAGTTTAGTTGACATTAGGTGACAATTGATGATGATAGTAGTAGTGATGATGGTTGTAATTTTAGTGATGATGGTAGTATTAGTGATGATGGTGACAATTGTAGTGATGATGATAGTAGTAGTAATAATGGTGGTAATATTAGTGACGATGGTAACCCTTCGCAGAGTTGGGTATGCCGTTTTGATTTTGGGCAAAACGACACGTCTACTTTATTGTTTTTGGAACCTATTTGCAATATCTGACATTTGTTTACATTAAACGGCATTTTCCACTTCTCCGACCATTCCGTGACTATATTTAAATCAGCTTGAAGGTTTAATCTATCACTTTCGGAAATTATTGCGTTACCTGTCTTCGTGTTATCCGCGAATTAGGAAATTAAATTATTTATGCCATTATCTATATCATCAACTCTGCGTAAGCAGAGTGGTATCGCCCCCCGTATAGTGGTACATGCTAACCGAAATGTCTGTCTGTCCGTCTGTCTGTCCGTCCGAGAACTCCTCCTAGACCGTATGACGGATTTTCACCAAACTTCACACGCACCTTCGGTGCGTGAATTCGACGGTAATTACATTTTGTTTTTGAATTTGTGCAATAGTTATGATCTTAGAGGTCCTAAAAAATATGTGCCTCCCCCCCCCCCCCCCCCTTCAGGACCCCCACCGCCCACTCTGTACCTATTCCCTGTGTCTGTGTGTGCACACACAGACAGAAGTTTGATTGTTTTTGAATTTGTGCAATAGTTATGATTTTAGGTCTAAAATATGGTTTTGCCCCCCCCCCCCCTGAGACCCCCCCCCCCCCCCCAAGGACCCCACACCCTGTACCTATTCCCAAGCAATGATGATGGTGTTCTGTGTGTGTGTGCCCCGTTAGGGACAGCAGTGATGATGATGGTGGTGATGATGATGATTACAGTACTAGATATGATGGTGACAGTACTAGTAGTAGTGATGATGGTAATAATAGTAGTGATGATGGTGACAAGCAATGATGATAGTTGTAGTGATAATGATGAGTAGTAGTGATTATGGTGAAAGTTGTAGTGATGATGACAGTAGTAGTGATGATGAGAGTAGTGATGATGGTAAGAGTAGTAGTGATGACTGTAATAGTAGTAGTGCTAATGATAGCAATGGTGATAGTGACTAGTAGTGATGATGGTGACCCATCGCAGAGTTGGGTATGCCGTTTTGATTTTGGGCAAAACGGCACGTCTACTCTATTGATAGAATTCAAGCTAATTGGCCGATAACTCTTGTGACACTCATGATCCCTATTCTTAAAGATTGGAGTCACATTGGCCAGTTTCCAGTCTTCAGAGACCTCTCCATTTTCTAGTGATTTATCAATTCTGCGTAAGCAGAGTGGTATCGCCCCCCGTATAGTGGTACATGCCGGCCAAAATGTCTGTCTGTCTGTCTGTCCGATAACTCCTCCTAGACCGTTCGACGGATTTTCACCAAACTTCACACGAACAATCGGTGCGTGAATGCGACGGTAATTAAAAATTTTGTTTTTGAATTTGTGCAATAGTTATGTTTTAGGTAAAACAAATGGTTTTGCCTCGCCTCCCCCCCCCCCCCCCCTTACCTATTCCCAAGCAATGATGATGGCATTCAGGGGGTGAGAAAACCTTGCCCTGCATTTGTCGGGTTAAGTTAGTTTAGGTAACATTAGAAGTAATGGTAGTAATAGTAGGGATAATGTATGTAGTACTGATGTTTGTAATAATAGCAGTAATGATTGTTGTAGATTTAGTGATAATGATGACACTAGTGATGATGATGGTAGTAATGATAATAACAGTAGTAGATATGATGGTGACAGTACTAGTAGTAGTGATGATGGTCATAATAGTATTGATGATGGTGACAGTAGTGATGATGATTGTAAGATAATGTTGACAGTATTAGTAATATTGGTAAGTAGTAGTGATGATGGTGAAAGTTGTAGTGATTGTGACGCTCCTGCATAGTAGCCACGTGCGGGCAGGCGCGCGCGTCGGCTGCCCAGCCGCTTAGAAACCGGCTGGCGGCAGTCGGCTGGCCGGCTTTTCCTTAGTATATATCCTACGACACTGTAACTAATGTCTGGGATATTCTTATGTTGTTTCACAGCTTGAAGCTGCCCTTATTCTTAACCAACACATCTTAGTTTTTTTTATTATCGATAGTTGATTGTTTCATTATAATATATAAGATGTAAGTCTAGTGAGAGTGGGAGGAGACGAGAGAGAGAGAGAGAGTGAGCAAGCGAGCAGGATGGGGGAGGTGAATGTTGCTTTTCCTCCTCCCTCCTCCCTCCTGGAGGAGTTGGTCGCCGCGTGGTCTTTTCTCTCGGTTTTGATTGGCTGGTGGTTCCTGGCGCCTTCTGCAGGCCTGCTGCCGGGTGACGTAGCGGCCTGTGATTGGCTGACCACCGTGCCTTTGTGTGGGATCCTGGAGGGGTCCAGAGGAGCTATTCTCCTCAGAGCTCACCTCACTGTCGTACCCTTCGGACCCCCTTGATATCTATCCCTCTCAACCCCACTTAGAAACTTTCTCTCTTACTTTGTATACCTTCTTTCCACTACTTCACCAGTCTATTTAATTACCCCATCCCCTTGATAGACCTTATATTTATCATTGTATTAACGACGACCTCTCAGATAACTAGATAGGATTTTGGGCCTTATGCAGAGATATAATTGTTAATGAGACCTAGGAAGCTTTTTTGTTGTCTCATATTTGGTGGTTTCATGCTTGCTAGTGTGTTCTTGTGGCAGGTGAGCAGGGGCTAGACCGGAGGGGAGGCTTTTTGCGATTCTTTAAGTAAAGTCTGCTGGTGCGAGTCCTGTGGACCTGCACGACTTTACTAGGATACCCGTGGGAGTCTGGGGGCATTTTCTTGTCTGTGTGCCTGTGTGTCTAGTGTTGTGTTGTGTGAGGGCCCTTGCCTAGTCCACTCAGCACTGCGCTAGCACGTCTTGCCTTTGTTTTAGGGTCGCCAGGAGAGAGTCAGATACTTGGGATCTGAGTCTCTCAAGAGAGCACCCTTTCAATTAGAGTAACTTGGCGCACAGACTTGGGAACGTCCCTAGGCTAGAGCAGGTGGCTCAGCCCGAGTATCCGAAGCCTATATCCTTCTGGCTAGACCTCTGCCACCTGGCAGATTAACAGCTAGCGGTTTATTATATCTGTATGCTTGTTTTTGTGCCACAGTTTACCGTTTTTGTGAGCATTGTGAGTCAGGGTGTGGCTTAGAGACTCTGTCCGAGCAGGCTTGCCTGAATAAGAGTGAGAAGCACACCTGTATGTGGTTATGTTGCGAGTTGCTGCCTTTATTTAATTATACCTATGCCATTATACACTGTATGGACTATCACTAGTATTTATTCCTGCTTATGAGTTAAGAGTTCTCTAAATCCGTAACTTACTTTCTTTGCTAAGCATCAGATCCTACAGTAGCCGCATGCAGTTTAGAAACCTGCATCTTGTCTACCTGTACGATGTTTTGAGGACTGTTTGCTTTCACCTTCTTTCACGCAGGGGTGATTAGTTGTATTAATTAACGTAACGTTAAATTTACTTTCTTCTAGTTTGTTATTAAATTGTTTCTGCAATTTAATTCCGTTATCTATCTTTTCCTTGAAGCTTTAAGTCAACTTAATTGTGTGATCTTTTATATAGCCTGCTTGGCTATCAGCAGTCTATAGGGCGTGCACCCTGTAACCGAGTCATAGGATACCTTGTTGTCCAGGCAGGACTCTTGACGGTTTAGGGTGGTTTGTTGCCTGGGTTTATAGATAAGGGTGGGATCTAGCGTTTTCCGTTGTTGCTTGTTGCCGCATACCTAGTCCAATAGAAAGAGCCCAGTGTTTATATATCCCAGGACGTAACATGATGATGAGAGTAGTAGTTATGACGAAAGTAGTAGTGATAATGGTGAGAGTATTAGTGCTTATGATATTAATGATAATAGTGACTAGTAGTGATGATGGTGACCGATCGCAGAGTTGGGTATGCCGTTTTGATTTTGGGTGAAACGGCACGTCTACTTTATTGAAGATGTCTGCCAAGATGGGTGCGATTTCATCTCGCACTACTCTTACAACTCTGGGAAGAAAGCTATCTGGGCCGGATGACTTGAACCTATCTAACTTATCTATTCTTTCTGCTACCTCCTCTGGGGTACTTCACCTGCATGCAATAGTCCTGGACTTGGCATGTCACTGGTATTTCCCCTTGTGAATACTGAGACAAAATAGTCGTCTAGGGATTTAGCTATATCAGTGTCAGAAGTTTGAAGTTGGATCATTTAGAAGTCCAATGCTACTTTTGAATGGCTTGCTGCTGTTCACATAGCTGAAGAACTCTTTAGGACTCTCTTTGCAGAGGGCTGCAACCCTTAGTTCTTCATTCGTCTATGCTTCCTTTATAAGAAATGTCACTCTTCTACACATATTTTTGAAGGAATCTAAATATCTTTGGTCTTAACTTATTTTGGCCTATCTGTATGCAACCCTTTTCTTTCTAATTGTTGAAGCTATGTCACTTGTGAACCATTTTGGTTGGTTGAGCCTGATTTGGTAAGCTTAGTAGGAACAAATGCATCTTGTCGATCCATAAACTGCTGTTTGAATGAGCACCAAATCGCATTAACATTCTCACCCTCAAATCTGATCTGGGATAAGCTTCCCCGAAGGCCTTCAAAACTTGCACGACGGAAATCTAGTTTTGCATTCTGAGGACTGGTGGGTCTGCTGCTAAAGGTGCAAAGAGAGAACCTAACTAGATTGTGGTCACTACCTCCAAGTGATTCCCCAACATATAAGCTGGTCACACTTTCATCTTCAGTGGTGAACACAAGATATAGTATATTGTTCCCTCTAGTTGGCTCGTTCACCAACTGAGTCAAAACATTATTGTTAGTAAAGTCCACAAGATGCCGACCTTCAGCATCGGCAATTCTTGCTTCCCAGTGTACTACAAAGTACAAAGGAGTACAAAGGAAATCAAGCAACAACATATCTAGTGACCCTTCTATGTTGCTTGTCCTCCAAAACACTGAGGATCAAGTGTCCAAACAGTGGTTTAGAGTGGGTAAGGGAACATTGGAAAGGGAATTACTGCCCTGGAACTAATGTCCGTGGCAGGATTAGGAAGTTAGTAGGGGACAGATGGGTTAGTAACTGAGAAGAGGATAACATAAAGTTATTCATTTACAAACGCAGTCAGTCGCGGGTTTGAAGCGAGATATTTGTCTAAGCGGAGTTTAAATGAATCAACGGTGATGCAGTCTATAAAGTTTCGGGGAAGCCCATTCCACAAGTTGACAACTCGATTGAAGAAGAAATTCTTAGATTCGTGTGAGTTAAAAGATTTACCAATAATTTTGCAACCGTTTCCCCGCGTGTAATTAGATTGGTCAATAGTGAAGTACTTACTACAGTTCATATTGTCGATGCCTTTGGTGATTTTGAACACTTGAATTAAGTCACCTCTAGGCAATTGAAGTAACCTAAGATCACACTGGTTTTACCCGCGATAATAGCACTCAGTCTTGTGTACAGAAGTTCATCCTTTTCAATATTTTGATGTGGAGGTCTGTACACCAGAACAATCCTATAGCTAGAGTTACCTAGATTGAGGTCTACTCCAAGCAGTTCATGTTCTGACCTGATCTTGAAGTCAATTGGGTTTAGAAAATCTCTGATGTACAAAAGAATTCTACCCCCTTCCTGCATGGTTCGGTCTTTGTGGAACATTCTAAATCCAGGTATTTCAAATTCCCCAACATAAGCTCAGGTGTCACTGTGCATCCAGGATTCAGTGATAGCCACTACATCGAAGTATTCTGTAGACAACATTGCCCTAAGTTCGGAGAATTTATTCCTAATTGACCTGGCATTAAATAATACTACCTTAAGGAGATTCAGTTTATTTTTAGAACCCCCTTCGCGTACCCCGTTTCCCGAAAAGAAAGGGGTCTCTGGGGGTAGTGCATTTTCTTGCACACTATATCTCTGTACACTATCAGAGGTGTTGCAATTCCCTATGTTTGGTGAATCCTCACCTGAGGTAGTAGAACCACTATCTAGTGGTTCAGAAATTGGCAACTGAGGTGTTGAGTCTAGAGGGAGCTGCGAGACATCTCTCAATCTATTGGGGAACTCTGCCATTTGTTGAGAGGTATTCTTGCTCTCATAAGGACGAACTCCTTCTTTTGTGGGACCTCTTTTTTGAAGTTTGAGATCAACTGCAGGTGAAAGTTTGCTCTTTTCCTGCTTGGGGATGCTTTCTAAACATTTGCTTGCCCTCAGCAAACTGTAAAGATGGTGATTTAGGAAATCACCAAGTTTGATTTTACCGCTAGTGCTTAAGTGCACACCGTCACGGAGGTAGAGGTTGCGCTTCCCATAGAACTCGTCAAATGGGTCCAAAAATCTCACCCCTTTCTGGATACACAGGTCAGCTAACTTACCATTTAAGCCTATTGTTTGATGGTAGCACAATCCCCTCCATACATCCTGAGCAAAATACCAAGTATCATGCCTCTGTCTGTCTTGAGTCGGAGCTCATCAACCAGAGTCATGACCTCTCCTATTATTGACTCTGTGGCACCGACTTTATTTGTTTTGAGAAACAGGTCATTACCACTGACCTGGGCTATTATTGCCGTTCCCTTATCTTGGACCAGACGTTTTCCATTTTCTTTGTGATCTGGGAAGTCCTTGCACCCGCGAGGCTCTTCACCTTTCTTACATCTTGGCAAAAATTAACAAACTGAGACTCTTGTCCTTTGACCTGAGAATCCCCAATCAACATTATTTTTGTACCTTTGTCACTAACGAGATCAAACCTGGTTGACATACTAAGTTTGACCCCTTTGTTGTTTGAATGAAGCATAGTAGGCTTCACATTTTGCTGCCCACTCTGCACTTGATGATCCTTTTTTCCTCTGTTCTGTGAGGACTTAGGGAAGTCATACTGACTGTTGGTATAGTCTAGAAGAATGAATCTATTTGAGGTGGTAACCTCATATTCCTGTCTGCTCTTTTTTTGTGTGTGGCCTCTCTCCAAGCATAGCGAGGGTCACTAGCACTAGCTGTAGCAGGAATCGCAGCCTCTTCTGTAGTTGCTGCTTTAATTGTTGCCTCTTTGACTGGCACTACATTCTTATTTTGTTTAATTGCACCTATATAACTTGTGCTGGTGTTTGAAGGAATGACTACCAATCTCTCAATAGCTTCACTTTTAAGGAACAATTAAAGCAAAGAGGCACAAAAAATACAAAGTTTCTGAAGGAAGAAAAGAAATAGAAAAGAGTTGAAAAAGTTAATAGATAGCCTTAATTCCAGCTACCTCCTTCATGAGTTTGCCTTCTATCTCACAAAAGAGACTGAGACTATTATGGTGGATGCTTGCATATGCACCTCCTTTGAAGTCGATACACCACTTTAGCTTCTTGCACTTAGCGCAAGTTGCTTTGAGTTTTGTAGTACTAGTAGCTGACATGGTTTTAAATTTGTTCTAACAGTTCATATACTTTGTAAAGGCTTCTAACTTCATGGAAAACTAATGACCAATACAATGCTATAAAAAGGGGGTTGGTGGTGAATTATTCCTGCATCATCCGCATCCGCCTATTCGTCAATGGTGTTTGTTCTGTTCTAGAGTCTGACTTCGTTATGTCAGCCACACTAAACCAAATTTCTCCCCGAGGTCAGACAGTCCCCACATGCTGCAGCTCCCAACTGAACAGCACTCGTGTCCTAAAGACACTGATTTTCCGAAAGGAGTGACAGCGATAGCCTGAATCTTTACTAAGTACTACTAACCACCTTCAAACGGCCAGACTCTAGAATCAAGTGATCAAGGGATGTTACACTTATTCCAGTTGACAAACCCGGATATTTTAGTTGGCCTGGCAACCAACATGGCAGTAAAGCTCTATCATCTAAGAGCAGTCCAGCCAGATGCACCATTCACGGTCACAGGGACTGGTCAAGCATTACGCATTAGGAGTGGGCTTATCGGGGCAATGCAGCCACACTCGATTTATCGGTCCCCACTGCCTGGAATTCCTCCAATTTCAGTCTCTCATAACCTGTAAGCAACTGCCAGCAGCCCCTTCTCTGTATCCTCCTACTTTCTCTATCCTAGTTTCAAAGCCAAAGGTAGATGTTGTGCATATGTGCACAACAAACTCACTTGCTCTTGTGTTCCCGATTTAGACTCCCATGAATTCTCAACTATATGGCTCAAACTATCCTGCGATTCTCTTACTAAATATTTCTGTACTGTCTATCTTTCCCCTAACTCTACCGACTTTCCCAAATTCTTTGACTATCTAAATACTACAGTGGAACACATTCTATCCATTTCTCCTTTCTCAGAAATCTCCATCTTAGAAGATGTCAAAGTTCACCACTGCCAATGGCTCTCCTCTCATACTACTGACCAACCTGGTGAACAAGTCTACATCTTTTCTATCCTAAATGACCTAGAGCAGTTAGTTCAGCAACCCACCCATATCCTGGATCGCCTCGGAGATCGGTCCAACATTCTTGACTTGTTTCTAACTTCAAACCCTTCTTCTTATACTGTCGATCTTTTCTCTCCAAGCTTTCTGGCATCTAGCCAAAAACCTCTCCAACAATTTCTCTTCCTCGTCTTTCCCTTCCCTTTCCCACTCTGATGGCACAACCATCGCTTCTTCCTCTGACAAAGCTGAACTCTTCACTCAAATCTTTGCTAGAAACTCCAACTTGGATGATTCCAGTGCTATTCCTCCCTCTCCACCCTCCTCTCTCCTACTTATGCCAAATATCCTAATCTCTTCTAAAGATATACTCTCTACCCTCTCTGGATTTAATACTAAGAAGGTAGGCCTATACGGTCCGGATGACGGTGTTCCTCCTGTTGTACTAAAAAACTGTGCTTCCGTGCTGACTCCCTGCCTAGGCAAACTCTTTTGTCTCTGTCTCTCCTCTAACATCTTCCCTTCATGCTGGAAGTTTGCTCTCATTCAACCTGTCCCAAAGAAGGGTGACCGCTCTCAACCCTCCAACTATCGTCCAATTACTCTCATCTCTTATATTTCTAAAGTTTTTGAAACTATTCTTGCTTCCAAATTTCTTAAGCATTTCTCTCAGACTTTTTCTATTGCACTAGACATATCGAAGGCCTTCGGTAGAGCCTGGCACAAATCTTGAATTTCTAAACTACCCTCCGGTTTCTATCCCTCCAACTGTGCCTTTATCTCTAATTTCCTTTCCGGCCGTTCCATAGCTGCGGTTGTGGACGGCCATCGCTCACTTCCTCATCCTATCAACTCAGGATGTTCCTCAGTGCCCTGTCCTATCTCCTATTCTCTTTCTAATTTTCATAAATGATCTTCTCAACTGTACCTCAAGTCCCATCCATTCATACGCAGAGGACTCAACCTTACACTACTCAATTAGATTTCCAGAATGCCCCAGCCAGCAATCCCTCAAAGACAAATGTATTGAAGCCAAAGAACACTTATCTTCTGATCTAACCACTATTTCCAATTGGAGCAGAGAAAACCTTTTACCTTTAATGCTTCTAAAACCCAATTTCTCCATCTATCTACCCGTCCGGAACTCCCAGCAGACTATCCCTTATTCTTCAACATTACAAAAATCAATCCTTCATCTTCTCTCAATATTATTGGTGTCTCTTTTTCTTCTGCTCTCACTTTGAAGGACCATATAACCAGTCTTGCTAAGGCAGCCTCCCAGAAGGTGGGTGTGCTCAATTGCCTCAATGGGTTCTTTACCCCTGCACAGCTTCTTACTCTGTACAGGGGCACGGTGCGTCCTTTTATTGAGTATTGTTCACATGTGTGGGGAGGTTCCTCTCACACCGCTCTCCTAGACAAAATTAATAGGAAGGCCTTTCGTATCATTAACTCCCGTCCACTCACCAACTCTCTGCAATCTCTCTCTCTCCGCCGCAATGTTGCATCTCTCTCGCTATTCTATCGCTACTATAATAATCATTTTTGCTCAGAGCTTTCCCAGTGTATACCACCTCCACTACATAGGGCACGTGGTGCCCATCCTGCAACACAATCCCACCCCTACTCTGTTCAAACCTCTAACCCAATAGTGAAACCTTACTCTCAAACTTTCTCCTATTCAACAGCGGAGCTCTGGCGCTCGCTCCCAGAATCAGTCTTTTCCTCTTCCTATGCCTTAAATTGCTTCAAACTCTGTGTGCCCAGGCATTTTGGCTCAAACGTCCCTAGAGTTTGGCCCTGTCACTCTTTCAACTATGGGGAAGGCACTCGCTACAGGCAGTTCTGCCTTTTGCCTCCCTCACTCACATAGACAAAACATTTTTGTTATTTATAGAAGTGTCCAAAGCCTCTCTTCCCACGCAGGAGGTAGCAGTAGGGTCCTTAATATTACCGTAAGTTAATAATTATATGTGTGTGTAAAGAATAGAGATGAAGTCTTATAACTAGACCTATAGGAAAAGTCATAGTAGATGTAGCTCGGATTCGCAGGGACGCTACTCCCTAAAAGACGGGCTAACCCCGTCTCTCCTACGAGAGAGAGAGAGAAAGAGAGGCTGGCTTCTTGAACAAGCTATACAGAGCATGTAGTATATCACATAATATAAGCATTTAGTCTATTTTGTTATACTTCGTGCGTTAAATTGAAAACCAACCAGGCAATTTCATTGGTGACACAAAACACGCTCTCTCATTATTTGTATACGTTTTCAATTATTTTAATCTGGGATTGTCATAATTAATTTTTCTGTCGAATGCACACAGATTGTTATAACATTTCTTTTTATGTAAGTATCTCAATGTTACACATTTAAATATATGTTAAATTAGTAAATCCCTCCATCAATCTATCCCATGTGTTTGTGTGTGTGTGTGTGTGTGTGTGTGTGTGTGTGTGTGTGTGTGTGTTGCTTATTTTAATGTTGAAGTATGGCGTTTTACGCCATGCTGCGTTTTTCATTTTTTATATTTTTGCGTTGGGTGTGTTTACAGTAAGTGGGCAAAGCAGTAAAAGGAAAACTAGCACAGCAGATATATTTGAATCTACGACGTTGTTTGTAGGTAAACTACCTTGCATATGTGATATGTGAACAGGAAGGAACACACGATATGTAAGACTATTAATTTGTAAATGCAGTTAATCAGGGGTTAAGAGTGATATATTTGTCTAGACATTTGTTGAATATTTGAACAGTATTACATTCAATTATATTACTAGTAAATAATTCCTTACATGTATTGTATCGTACCACTCGATTGGAAAAGACATGCTTTAGCGCATATGGATGGTCTATATACAGTGTATCTAATACTTCACTATTCATAACTATGATTACTCTCCTATGTATTATCCTTATAGTTTTGCTATGCCCATTTGATAATACGGACACCCTGTACGCAATATTCCAGATGAGGGTAAACCAATGGGAATTGTATAAAATGAGAATGACGTCTTCTTATTTGTAGTCGAGTGATATACCAATAAAAACTGATTATGTTTCCTTTTTTAACTACTTCGGGCCATGGTTGCCTCCAATTGATACTTTAAAGTCAATTGTGCTATCAGTGTTTTTTTTGTATTTGATTTCCACTCATAGAGTAATTTAACCATTTATTCCTGTAATATATATAGTATGTTGTAATTTGTACCTATTGGTATTGACACTCATTTCCCAGGTTTGGGTTCATCACACTAGAGCTCTACTATTAATAATTAGTTTTTACTTACACTCAGCGAGGCAAAACTCAGTATATCGTAGTACGCTCCCATTTATACAACAAAGGAATACAAAGGACGGCAAACAACAACAGACCTAATGCTCCTTACAAGGCTGCTTGTAAAAAAACAAAACAACAACACACATGAACACATTATTTCCACAGCCATCAACTGGAGGGTTTCAGCTTCAGAAAGACTGTGGTCAGAAAACTAAATTATAGCACTATAATATCACTATATATACTGATACGGTCATGTTACTCGGGAACAAACGCAGTAGCCGGGGATTTACGGCGAGATATTTATCAAGACGGTATTTAAATGTCTGGACTGTATGACACTCTACAACATTTCTAGGCAATTTATTCCATAAGTTGACTACTCAGTTGAAAAATAAGTGCTTCGCTTCATGTGAGTGAAAAGTCATACCGACAATTTTGTAACCATTACTTCTTGTGTAGTATGAGTTATCTAGTGTAAAGTACTTACTTGCATCCATATTGTCATGGCCTTTGATAATTTTAAAAACTTGGATTAAGTCCCCTCGTATTCTGCGGATTTGCAAAGTAAATATGTTCTAACTCTTTTAGTCGTTCCTCATATGGTTTATTTCTCAGTCGGGGAATCATTTTAGTTACTCTCCGTTGTACTCTCTCTAGTCTTTCAATGTCCTTTTTATAATATGGCGACCAAAACTGGACACAATATTCCAAATGCAGACGAGTCAATGAATTATATAAAGTGCGTATAACATTTTCGGATTTATATTCAAAATATCTCCCAATCTATCTATCTATTGCATGGCGCCGTGATCCCCGAAGGGGTGGACACGAACGAACCGCCCCATGCACCTCTGTCCCCAGTCAGTCAACACCCCTCCCCCCAACCAGCACCGCCTTTGTTCATATACTTCCTCACTCCATCCTTCCACCTCTCATTCGGTCTACATCTCCCTCTCTGTCCCTCCACCTCGCTCTCATATACCCTCTTAGTCATTCTCTCGCTTTCCATACGTTCCATATGGCCGAACCATCTCAAGTTGTTCCTTATCACACTTTCCAGCACATCTACCTCCACACCACACCTCCTTCTTACTTCCTAATTAGTCTGTCTATCCTTCCATGTAACTCCGCATGCACTTCTTAAGTAATTCATTTCCACTGCTCTCACTCTTGGTCTCTCAACCAACGTCCATGCTTCGCTTTCGTAAGTCAGTGTCGGGATTACCACACTGTCATGCAAGGACTTCTTCACTTCCATACTGACCACCCTATTTCTTGTTACTGCTTTCAACGTTCCTACAACCCTCTTCCCCTGTTGTACCCTCTCCCGCACTTATTCATCCATAGTCCCATTTTTACTCAACACACTGCCCAGATACTTAAAAGAGTTGACGATCTCCATAGCCTGACCGTTCAGCTTCACCTCACACTCTGTGACTTCACCCCAAATGCAGACGAATCAATGAATTATATAAAGTGCGTATAACGTTTTCGGATTTATATTCAAAATATCTCCCAATGAAACCAACAATTTTATTTGCTTTTTTAACAACTTCGGCGCCTTGTTGGGCAAGTTTTAATCGCTTGTTATAGTTGTTCCAAGATATGTTTCTTTATTTACGTTCAATAGTTGGATTCCATTTATCGAATAGATAGCACTTTCATTTTTACTGCCGATGTGAAGCACTTTGCATTTATCTATATTGAAATTCATCTGCCATGTCTGAGCCCAGTTTGATAGCTTGTCTAAATAATTCTAAATCTCTTGTATGTGTGATGGAGAATTTATTTTGTTTGCAATTTTTGTGTCATCAGCAAATTTGGAGATTCTGCCTGATAGTCCATCATCAATATCGTTAATATAAGTAAGAAACAAAACTAGACCAAGAACTGAGCCTTGTGGTACACCGCTTGTAAAAAAAATCCAGTTTGACGCTTTGCCATGTATTACTACTCGTTGCTTTCGCTTGCTTGCTTAGCCAATCCTGAATCCAATGAAGAACATACCCATCATTACCGTGAGCTTTAATGAAGAACATACCCATCATTACCGTGAGCTTTAATGAAGAACATACCCATCATTACCGTGAGCTTTAATGAAGAACATACCCATCATTACCGTGAGCTTTAATGAAGAACATACCCATCATTACCGTGAGCTTTAATGAAGAACATACCCATCATTACCGTGAGCTTTAATGAAGAACATACCCATCATTACCGTGAGCTTTAATGAAGAACATACCCATCATTACCGTGAGCTTTAATGAAGAACATACCCATCATTACCGTGAGCTTTAATGAAGAACATACCCATCATTACCGTGAGCTTTAATGAAGAACATACCCATCATTACCGTGAGCTTTAATGAAGAACATACCCATCATTACCGTGAGCTTTAATGAAGAACATACCCATCATTACCGTGAGCTTTAATGAAGAACATACCCATCATTACCGTGAGCTTTAATATTTGCTATCAGTCTGTTGTGAGGCACTTTATCGAATGCTTTTTGAAAATCAAGGTAGACGATGTCAACTGCTTTATTTTCATCATATACATTTAAGATATCGTGGAAAAAGTCATGGAGGTTTGTCAGACATGATCGCTTATTTTGGAAACCATGTTGCTTGTCATTTATAAGGTTGTTAGTCTCTAGATGGCATACAATTTTATTTCGGACTATTGTTTCGAGCAGCTTGATTATAATAGGAGCGTTCAATCTGTAGACAAGCTTGCCAGATGTCACCCGATTCGCCAATTATCGTAGTAAAATGTGAACAAGACTAAGAAGGGTGTCAGTTTCTAAATTATTTGTCGATTTTTCCTGAAGTTGATAGAGACTTATGACAAGCGGTTTTAATCTTATAAATTCTTCATATATATTATAATAATCTCATATCAATTTTAGCTCACTACTTTATTGTATATTTAAAATAAGAGAGCAGGAACAAATAATGTGTTGTGAAATAAATCCATTACGAAACGGTAAATACTGGTTGCAAAAAAAAATAGTATATGATTTACCTTCTTTTGTATGCTAATGATATATTTATAATAGTGGTATCTTAATTAAACAACGCTTTTATGATTAAATTGTCATTTCATTCAGTTACTTATTTTTCTCTGAACAGGACAGCCGGACTTGAAAAGCAGCTCATTTTTTATAGAGGCTAATGGATAGGAGTATGATTAGTAAATCAAGATATCTTCATTATTTCATACCTATTGTTTAAATACTTTAATTACGAGCAATTTCAACAATTAAGTCATGTTCTAGAGTGATATCCGAACACCGTGGTATAAAATATGTCACATAAAATACACTATAATAACATTTGAGGCAAATCACTAACCGAGAGAGGAGACTGCCTGCTGAGACAGCTGAGTTCTCTAGCCTATCAGCCAATCAGGGGCTGATATCCTAACTTACCAACACCGTAGGACTTACCCTGGTTGTTGGAAGCCCCTGCATATGTTAAAAATGCAGATGCTTGTGATTGGCTAAGGCGGTTGAGATGCAAATGTCGCTTACTTGTTGGCTTTATCAATTTTTATTTAGCTTGTGTTCACTTTATAATATCTATGTTATTAATGTGTTATATGTGATATATTTTAGCTCTCAGGGTTCGTATATCACTTTAGATGATCAGATATTCAACAAAATTGCTTAAATTTTTAGAGTTTCAATCATATATAGCCTATGGAATAATGAAGATATCTCAACTTTATCAACACTAATCTATCAACAACCAATCAACAACTTCTGTATACAATATTCTACTTTACACTGAAAAATAGAAATGTACTTAATAAAATATATATCCACTAGATGTATCTGTTAAACACCATAATGTTGGAACAATGAATCTAAAATTATACTTGATGTGTTGAAATCACAACAAAAGAGATATAGGAAGTATTAGCAATGTTTACATTTTATTATTTTATTTGTGACAAATTAAAGAATCTGGTGACATCTGGCAAGTGTATCCACAGATTGAACGCTCCTGTTGAGGTGAGGCTTATTGGGCGATAGTTGCCAGGCAGAGCTTTACTTCCTTGTTTAAAGATGGGTGTTACATTATCTAATTTCCATTCTTTGGTGACTTTATTGCTTTGTATTGATTTGTTAAAGAGAAGTGTTAGTGGTTTTGAGATTTCATCTTTAACTTCTATAATCACTTTTGGCGAAAATTTGTCAGGTCCAGAGGATTTATTGGATTTTAGTTTTGATATGGCATCAGAGATGTCTGTGTTTGTAATTTCAATGTTGGGCATTGCAGTTGTTAATTTGAACTGGCGGAATATGGGGAACAGAGTTAATGTTTTCCTCAGTAAACACCGACGCAAAAAGGTTACTAGCCCTAGAAGGGGAAACCGGGGTCACCACGACCCCGAAATATCGTGCGCGGGCTTGTTTCTTGGTGTTGTGGCGTGACGCGGTCCGGTAGCCACGAGTTTGGGTGAGGGAACGGCAGTCTACACCCACCGCTCATCGTGTGCACACCTACAAGCCCGAAGCTCCGCCCCTCGCAGCCCTACCAGCCCGTTTGGGTCATATTGACCCGACCATTCCCCTTATAAGGTAAGCATTTTCGTTCTCGATTTGTTTGGTTTCGTGCTTGTGCAAGCTATGTTGACGGATAGATTTATGGTGTATTATGCTTATATGATTGACATATATATTCCCCAGCTTCCCATAACAATTTCATAGGCATTTGACCCCAGGAACTATTTGTTATGAATATTTTTCCTAATTCTGGATTTTCTTGCTTTTGAATAGTCCCGCCATGGCTGACCCCAAGAACCTGTCGGATGAACAAATAGCATCCCTGCTCTCTTTTGTTTCTTCCAGATCGTCTCGTTCCTGGGGTTTACGCCCTCCAGGTTTTAGGAGGAACTTACCCCATCATCACGCCTTCATACTGCGAAGTATCAGATAATTTGGTCGGTAATTTATTTTTATTTGATTATTTTAGTGGACACAATTTTTTTGCCTGGATAATTTGGAACACGAGTGCCTCAACACGCAACTACTCAGGAAATATTCTATAAACTGTGATAATAAGCTAGCATAATGATGTATGTATACAACTAAACCATTTTGGGCATCAATAAAGCATTAGAAAAATTTGTTTCTTTTATTTCCCCATGGGGGGTCATTGAGACCCCCATTTCAGATTTGTGTACCGCTCCGGGGGGGTTTCCCCTTCTAGGGCTAGGAGTGTTGCTCATTTGAGTTACATCATCAATCTGTTTCCCTTTTTCGTCAACTATCGGGCCAATTGTCAAGGTAACTACTTTTTTACATCTGATATAGCTATAAAACTCTTTTGGATTTGACTTCCTTAAGTTCTCTCGTACCTCTTTTTTTTTTCTGTTCAATTAGTTTCTTTGCTTTACGACGGAGATTGGAGAAATTTTACCTATGATTTTGACATTTGGCCTGGTAGAATGCTTCTTGAGCGACAAGTTTCTTTGTTGATAGACAGTCTTTGATTTCCTTGTTCCAACATTTAGGTATATTATTTCGATTTGAACGTCGATTTTGGACTGGTATGCAAGATTCTACAGCATTATTATGTTTGAGAACGTTTCCCAAATTGTATCTATTCCTGTTAGATGGTTTATGAAATCACAATTGGTAACTTTGAGGATGTTTTTCAGATTGTAAAAGTTAGCCTTTCTGAAATTAAGTACTTTCTCCTGGTTTTTGTTTGGTTTAACGTCGATGTTAATGTTGAAGGTTACTGAGCGGTGATCGCTTGAACTAAATTCATCGCCTACCATGACTTAGTTTTACTAAATCAGCTTTCTTTGCGAAGATAAACAACAACGAACTTAAATATTTGATTAAGAGACGCTTGTGGTGGACTTTGTTGAAGCCTTTCAGTATATGAACATAAACTATGTCAACGGATTTATTATCGTCATTCTTACTAAACATATCATTACAGAAATCGATTAGTCAGGCAAAAAAGCTGATTAAGAAGCCGTGCTGTGAATGTCATATTTTAATAAAATTGTATTTTATGTCAAATGGAATAAAGGTTTATCACTGACTATTGCTTACAGTAATTTACATATGATTGATGTCTAATTGATTGCACGATAGTTACTTTGTCGTGATTTCTTTAATTATTTATAATTATTTTGTTAATATAAGTTACATTAGATAATTTCCGAAAGATGGGTGCAGTCCCACTCATCCTATTATTGTTAAAGACTTAAGGTAATGGTTCTAATATTTCATCTTGGATTTGCTTGTTATTATATTACATTATATTTATGATGTGGTTTGTGCATCCGTGTGTGCATGTACAGTATGTACAGTTGCTCACATAAGTTCTGTTCCTCGTCGTGATCTTATGTATGGAAGTAAAATTAGTATGAATGAATTACGAGTGTGGTTTCCTTTAATGTTCAGATGAGTTAACCACTGCATACGAAACTACACTTGTAATTCAATCATGCACATTATATTCCAACGTATGAGATCACGGAGAGGAACTCAACATATTATGTGGACAACTATACATGCGTAATTCCACCCATGCTAGTGAGTCAGAGAATGATACAGCGCAACTCCCTAATACACAACTAATATAATAACAAATGTGTTAAGGGGGGAAGGGTTTATTTATTGGTCGATGTATGCACTTATTTAGTATTTGTTTTAATTCCTCCAAAGCCCTCCATCAAACTTAACCCCTCTCCTCCTCAAGATAAATTTGTACGTTTTTCAATAGAAAAATGTCCCGGCCAAAGGCCTGTTCCTGTTAAACTATAGGCTCGCTTTCGCTCGCCAGGTAAAAATCGACACCTAAATGACACAAAATGTCTTAATATTGTTACGACTGGGGTTCAAATATATCAGGGCTCTTATTCATTGGACTAGTAATGGCATAAATGTTACAACGGAAAGCGCTAGCTCCAACCTCTGATGTATATTCCCAGTGAACAAAGAACACAAATACTCTACAGAGTTCTATATGCAATAATAGGCTATCAAACTCTCAATAAATGTGCGTGTACTCTAGGCTTAATGTTTATGTGAAAACAGCCTATTACTACCTATAACCGAAGGTGCTTGGTTATGGTATGCAAAGTAAGGTGGTAAGAGAAGTTACAGCTTACGTTACTTTAATCAATAAATGTCAGGCACTCCTGCATGAAAGAAAGTGCACTAAAGTCCTTCAACACTAACAAGGAATCTTCTTTAAATGTTAGATACTATAAAGATGCTCGTATCGGAAATGGAACCCAAAAAGGCAGGCAGCGGAACAATGCTCGTGCAGGCTATGCACACAAAAAGGCAGAATATATATAATGCCGTCGGAGCCAAGAATATCCTAAACACAACAACAATAATAATCGCCACGACAATGCAGTATTCCTATCAACAAAAAGAGCCTAAGTCGTTTGTGTCTCAATACATCAAACTAGGCTGCGAAATGCTTGTGTAATCATAAATGGGTATGCATAAAAAGAGTAATTGGTTTAATATACGTAATGTCTACTGTGACTGATAAAGTCTAGCTAGAGTCAATGATACGAGATACTGGTGCGCATGGCATGCCGCATAGCCTAGTGCAAATCTCAAGTCTGTGCGTCAAATATTACGTTATAGGGAAGGGTAGCTCTCTTGAGAAACCTTAATACCGAAGTATTAAGCGTTCTCCTGGCGTACCTCAAAGACAAACAACGAGCTTAGAACAGTGCAGAAGGGTATAGGCAAAAAGACCTCATTCGTGCATGCTCTACTCTCAATGGCACACAGACTAGAATTTACTCAATCAACTCCAGTTCTCAGGTATGTCGTGCAGCTTTTAACTAAAGCCAGCACTCATAGGAAACAATACCTTATAATATCAGACTCCTAGTCTAGCATTATCTAATCCAGCAGAATACTAATAATTAAAGGATGCAGTACTTAAACAATATAAATGCCAACCAATGCTTCGTGATCCACTTATCTTAACAACTAACATACATGGGTTATATCAGACCTTAACGCACAATACAACTGGCCAGCATGAAGCTGATTTTGCAGAGTTAACCAGAGGGGATATAATGTTAATAAAAGGTGGTTAAAGATATGGAAAATGAGAGAGATAGGCAGAGGAAAAGATTCTCAGGTACAGAGCAGGTGACAGGTAGCAAGGGAAAAAGATGGGTGCGTTCTAGAAACCAGATCTGAGGGAGAGAGTGGCGAGGAACTGTATATATACTCGCACCAGCTCGAGCCGCGTGGGAAAAAAGCGGTTACAAGTCCTCTAGCCACTACCAAAGTAGCTAGCAAAACATTACGTCACCAAGCATGGTAAAGAACTCCCTCAACCAATCCCCACGAGGCCAGCCAGCTGTGACGTCATCGAGCGGGGCAAAAACACTACGCGCCCCCTCTCACTCTGTTCTACTCTCTCTCTCTCTCTGATCTTATCATTACTAGTTAAGGATAAAACATATACTTTACAATTAAATATATAAAGCCTTGACATGGGCGAAAACAAAGAGCCTTTCTGGACTGCCCATGACACGAGCTTTCACATGAAATAAAGCACACTCTAATACACAAACTGTAGCCCCATCCACTGCCCTGGCGATCCTAGCGAGTCACTGTAGGACAAGCCATGCGGTTCTAACGGAGTGGTTAACGTCACACCCCCCCCCCAAGATTTTTCTCAGAGGCCCCAAGGCTCACACAAATCTGATGGTTAGAACCCATGCTATATCTCCACTTCCCATCACCCAGCGGCAGTAAAATATCTGGCACAGTTCTTCAACAAAACATTTTTCAAAATTATAACCCTCCCCAACACCATAGGTTAAATTATATGTAGTTATGCTCCTCAAGAGCGAGCTTCTCTAGCCCAGCATTCTGAGAGGAGTGCAACTCAGAATTACTGCTATAACATACTAAAAAAATTCAACTATCAAAGAAAGAGTTTTTATTTGATTTTTATGTTTATAATTTGTTTATTTCGGCTGCACTATAGGGGCAAGCCTAGTTTTTTCTTCTATACCAAACGCTCAACTCCTGCTTTACGACCCAATACGCTGGGCTACAACCGCGAGCCAACAAGCACCAGCGCAAAATACTATTCAAACTAAAGCAGGAGGCTACCCGTGTGTTAATCTACCCAGGATCATACACCCTTGAACGACCATCTGCAACCATGTTGTCACAACCGGCAATATGGCGTATGTCCAGGTTATATACCAATAACCTTAGTGACCACCTGGTCAGCCTCATATTCAGATTGTGAAACTGGTCCAAGAACTTGAGAGGGTGATGATCTGGGTAAACTACAACGACCGGACCATAGGCTGGAACACAGACCTCGAAATGCCTCAGAGCAAGTACAACCGCCAGCAGCTCCTCCTCGACAACAGAGCAGCTCCCCTGGGCCGAATTGTACTTCTCCGAGCAGAAACTAACAGGATGCTCCAACCCATCATCGTCCTTTTCCACAAGGACGGCACCAGCCCCCACACCACTAGCCTCCGTTGCTAGTTGGAAAGGTAGGCTAAAGTCAGGGGCCCTGATGATCGGGTGAGTGCACAACAGGTGTTTTACTTCCCTAAACACCTTCTCACACTCAGGCGCCCATTTGAACTTCTTATCCTTCCAGTTATCCTCCACCTGAGCTTGACTGTCCCGTTCTCCTTCTCCACCTTGACTGCTAAACGTCATCACAGGCACAGTGAGAGGCTCAGGGGGGTGCCTCCCATACTCCTTCACTGGATTATCATGACATAACTGATTGCGCTTCCGTCTGTCTGGAGTGGCTACCAAGTAAACCAGGTCTGATAGCTCCTCCACCACCCTATAAGGACCAGCGTACTTCGCGGATAAGGGGTGGGCTACAAGGGGCAGTAGAATCAACACCTCCTGACCCACGTGAAACTCCCTGAGTTCAACCTTGAGGTCGTACCTGTCCTTCCTGAGGGCCTGAGAGCTAGTCAAATTACGGCCAGCCAACTCCAGACTGCGCAACATCCGTTCTCGACTGTTGAGGACACACTTGAGCATAGAACAAGGTTTTTCTGCGCCCTCCCATACTTCTTCAACCATATGGAGAGGCCCTCTGACACGGTGTCCAAAGACGAGCTCATTAGGGCTTAATCCCAAACTCTCCCCAGGTACCTCCCACACAGCAAACAAAACACATGGCAGGCCAAGATCCCAATCCCTCCCACTCTCAAAGCAACAACAACGAAGCACAGATTTCAAGGCTGAGTGCCATCGCTCTAACACACCCTGGCCCTCTGGATGATATGCAGATGACACAACCCCAACAATCCCATGCTGCGGCATTGCTTGTACAAAGAGGCTAGAAGTGAAGTTGGGTCCCCGGACTGACTGAATCCCCTGCGGGTAACCATACCGGGAAAAATACACTAGCAAGCTTCGGACCACCGTTTTCGCCGACCCCTTTCTCATAGGGTACGCGTCAGGGTACCTTGTTGCTACATCTCCCGACTGTGCATCACTGTCCTCCTTCAACTCTTTCGTCTTTTTAAGCCCATCCTCTGCCCCTTCAGGAACAGTTACTGGGTCCTCTCCAGACTCGAAATGTGGTCCTAATAATGAGTCCCCGAGAAGGTCCGTTGACACTAAACTCTCAACCGCATCAACTTTCAACCCCTTCTCGGTACCCTTCCTCCGCTGATCTAAAGATTGTTGACCAGAATATGACACCCTGGATGCAGGACCTCCGGTGACAACACACGCCATAGGCTGCACCGGACACTTCTCAACCCACGCCTGCTCCTCCCTACTCACGTCGGCCGGCTTTTCGACAACGACTAAGGGTGGAGCCTCAGAAGTAGGCCCCGCAAAGTCGTTGCCAAGAAGGAGGTCGACGCCCCCAACAGGTAACTTCTCCACAATTCCTACATCCAGGTCACGAGTCACACCATCAACTTCCACCTTCATTCTTACAAGCGGGTATGACCTTGTCGCATTAACTCCCTGAACCACAACCACCCGCGCCGTATTGACAGGTTTACCAGTGAAATTTCTCAACAGTGTTTGCGATGCCCCAGTGTCACGCAAAATTCTCACCTCATGTCTTCTACCCCCCCACTCCACACAACCGAGTCCCCTGTGGTCACTAAAGGCATCACGGACAGGGAATAAGCCTTCCGGATTCTTCTGCACTGGCAGTGTATTTACCTCGGAAGAAATGCCTCTAACAAACTCCGATGTCCTCTTGAACACTCCAATGCCGTGAGCAAAAGACACGGCTGCCGGAGGAGGTCGACTAGGGCACTCATTTGCCTTATGACCCTCCTGGTGGCACCTAAAACACATAAATTTCGGTTTCGGCTTATACTGTGATGTAAAAGGCCCCTGACTTTTCACATACGGTGTGGTGGTAGGTTTGGCTTCAGTTTTAGTTTCATTGCTCTTCTGTTTAAATGTGTCATTGTTACGGGGAGGGGGAGGATAACGGTCCTTAGCACTTACATCGTATTTCTGTGAGGACCCGCAACCCCGAATCAACGACAGCCGTCGATCAGCCATTTCTGCTGCTTCGACTAGAGTTCTTGGGTTTTTCTCCTTTAAGTTCAAAGTTAGATCACCGCCCGTGCTCTTAAAGAACTGCTCCAACATCATTAACTGCTTAATTTCATCAAATGTTGTGACCTTCTCAGATCGGAGCCAGTTCCCAATAGCATCGGACAAGTCCCGGGCGTGTTCCAAAAAGGTGCTATCTCTTCCCTTAGTTACACCCCGGAACTTCAAACGGTACGTTTCTGGTTGCAGTTCGTAAGCCCTCAGGACAGCCTCCTTGAGATCCTCATACACAATACATGACTCCAAAGGTAACGCATCGTAGGCTTTAAGACCCTTGCCTATTAATCTAGAGGATACAAGTGCTGCCCATTTATTCTCTGGCCACTGGTGTTCCTGGCACTTCTTCTCAAAGCGTGTGAAAAATTCTGTTACACCACTCTCATCAAACACCGGAACCAGTTTCAATAAGTGCGAGAGAGACTGCTCATGAACACGGTTACCAGCCCCAAGTCGCTGTCCCGTTGTCTCTACTCGCGACTTCTCTACGTCCATGTCGGCACAGTACCTA
This sequence comes from Paralithodes platypus, assembly GCA_032716605.1. Taxonomy (NCBI): domain Eukaryota; kingdom Metazoa; phylum Arthropoda; class Malacostraca; order Decapoda; family Lithodidae; genus Paralithodes; species Paralithodes platypus. The sequence goes on along the minus strand of CM064571.1, from coordinate 4,566,382 downwards.
GTCGACTCGGCTTGGATTTTTGCTAGCTCTATTTGCTGCTGACTGATAGTTTTTCTCTCTTCTATCTTGGCTCTCTCTTCTATCTTGGCTAATTCTATTTGCTGCTCACCTGCCCTGATAGCCTTTCTCTCTTCGATCCTAGCTAATTCGAGCTGAAGCAATAATTCTGGAGATAACCCTTGAGGAGGTGAAGGTGCTACAATGTTTGAAATTACCGGTGGTCCCCCCAGGGGCAACCCACCCTGCCAGTCACCACCCACCTGTGGAAGCGTACCCGGGGTCAGCAAACCACTGGGATGGCTGGGAGTCGAGTGTAGGGGAAGCATGGCCGAAGGGCTCTGAGCACTCAACCCATCTCGCTCACTAGTCACCCTGCCCAGTACACACGTTATCAAGTTATCCTTGGTCATGCTGCTAGTAACCGCATGACCGATAGCTGTGGCCAGGCATTGAAGACCGTACCGATCCATACCCTCCAACCGCTCGGCAGTAACAGGCCATTGCAAAAATATCCTAGCATCCTCCTCACAGTTCACCCGATTAACCCTTTCATCATGCTGCTGTTCCTCAGTCTCGACATTACGTACTGTCTCCATTCTCCTCTGATCCGGTATAAGACATGATGCTCACAAAAATTTCTCACCACAATATTCACAAAAGAAGCACCCCAAACTCTTATACCTCGATATACACACAAAAATTCTCGGAAATACTCAAGGGCTATACTATGTTCCAAAACAAAAATATTCTTGCTGATCCCCGCAAAATATTCTCCAAAACAACAAATGTTCCCTGCTAATAAATGTAGGTTCACCAAATCCTAGGAAAGGTCGCCATTTGTTACGACTGGGGTTCAAATATATCAGGGCTCTTATTCATTGGACTAGTAATGGCATAAATGTTACAACGGAAAGCGCTAGCTCCAACCTCTGATGTATATTCCCAGTGAACAAAGAACACAAATACTCTACAGAGTTCTATATGCAATAATAGGCTATCAAACTCTCAATAAATGTGCGTGTACTCTAGGCTTAATGTTATGTGAAAACAGCCTATTACTACCTATAACCGAAGGTGCTTGGTTATGGTATGCAAAGTAAGGTGGTAAGAGAAGTTACAGCTTACGTTACTTTAATTAATAAATGTCAGGCACTCCTGCATGAAAGAAAGTGCACTAAAGTCCTTCAACACTAACAAGGAATCTTCTTTAAATGTTAGATGCTATAAAGATGCTCGTATCGGAAATGGAACCCAAAAAGGCAGGCAGCGGAACAATGCTCGTGCAGGCTATGCACACAAAAAGGTAGAATATATAATGCCGTCGGAGCCAAGAATATCCTAAACACAACAACAATAATAATAATAGCCACGACAATGCAGTATTCCTATCAACAAAAAGAGCCTAAGTCGTTTGTGTCTCAATACATCAAACTAGGCTGCGAAATGCTTGTGTAATCATAAATGGGTATGCATAAAAAGAGTAATTGGTTTAATATACATAATGTCTACTGTGACTGATAAAGTCTAGCTAGAGTCAATGATACGAGATACTGGTGCGCATGGCATGCCGCATAGCCTAGTGCAAATCTCAAGTCTGTGCGTCAAATATTACGTTATAGGGAAGGGTAGCTCTCTTGAGAAACCTTAATACCGAAGTATTAAGCGTTCTCCTGGCGTACCTCATAGACAAACAACGAGCTTAGAACAGTGCAGAATGGTATAGGCAAAAAGCCCTCATTCGTGCATGCTCTACTCTCAATGGCACACAGACTAGAATTTACTCAATCAACTCCAGTTCTCAGGTATGTCGTGCAGCTTTTAACTAAAGCCAGCACTCATAGGAAACAATACCTTATAATATCAGACTCCTAGTCTAGCATTATCTAATCCAGCAGAACACTAATAATTAAAGGATGCAGTACTTAAACAATATAAATGCCAACCAATGCTTCGTGATCCACTTATCTTAACAACTAACATACATGGGTTATATCAGACCTTAACGCACAATACAACTGGCCAGCATGAAGCTGATTTTGCAGAGTTAACCAGAGGGGATATAATGTTAATAAAAGGTGGTTAAAGATATGGAAAATGAGAGAGATAGGCAGAGGAAAAGATTCTCAGGTACAGAGCAGGTGACAGGTAGCAAGGGAAAAAGATGGGTGCGTTCTAGAAACCAGATCTGAGGGAGAGAGTGGCGAGGAACTGTATATATACTCGCACCAGCTCGAGCCGCGTGGGAAAAAAAAGCGGTTACAAGTCCTCTAGCCACTACCAAAGTAGCTAGCAAAACATTACGTCACCAAGCATGGTAAAGAACTCCCTCAACCAATCCCCACGAGGCCAGCCAGCTGTGACGTCATCGAGCGGGGCAAAAACACTACGCGCCCCCTCTCACTCTGTTCTACTCTCTCTCTCTCTCTGATCTTATCATTACTAGTTATGGATAAAACATATACTTTACAATTAAATATATAAAGCCTTGACATGGGCGAAAACAAAGAGCCTTTCTGGACTGCCCATGACACGAGCTTTCACATGAAATAAAGCACACTCTAATACACAAACTGTAGCCCCATCCACTGCCCTGGCGATCCTAGCGAGTCACTGTAGGACAAGCCATGCGGTTCTAACGGAGTGGTTAACGTCACAATATTGACAAAGAAATGAGGCGAAAGGTATTGTAATCACAATACTAATGGGCGAACGTCATACAATCTGACAACTAATGGGGCTAAGCATGAGGAACAAGGGGGACCAGAAAAATGACCCATCTCCAATTAAGCTTTTAAATTTACCATGAGCTACAAATAAACAGACCCTCTCCCTTACTGCACTACAAGGAAAACATCCAACATATGCACGTAAACAGACCCTCTCCCTTACTGCACTACAAGGAAAACATCCAACCTATGCACGTAAACAGACCCTCTCCCTTACTGCACTACAAGGAAAACATCCAACCTATGCACGTAAACAGACCCTCTCCCTTACTGCACTACAAGGAAAACATCCAACCTATGCAAATAAACAGACCCTCTCCCTTACTGCACTACAGGGAAAACATCCAACCTATGCACGTAAACAGACCCTCTCCCTTACTGCACTACAAGGAAAACATCCAACCTATGCACGTAAACAGACCCTCTCCCTTACTGCACTACAAGGAAAACATCCAACCTATGCAAATAAACAGACCCTCTCCCTTACTGCACTACAAGGAAAACATCCAACCTATGCACGTAAACAGACCCTCTCCCTTACTGCACTACAAGGAAAACATCCAACCTATGCATGTAAACAGACCCTCTCCCTTACTGCACTACAAGGAAAACATCCAACCTATGCATGTAAACAGACCCTCTCCCTTACTGCACTACAAGGAAAACATCCAACCTATGCATGTAAACAGACCCTCTCCCTTACTGCACTACAAGGAAAACATCCAACCTATGCATGTAAACAGACCCTCTCCCTTACTGCACTACAAGGAAAACATCCAACCTATGCATGTAAACAGACCCTCTCCCTTACTGCACTACAAGGAAAACATCCAACCTATGCATGTAAACAGACCCTCTCCCTTACTGCACTACAAGGAAAACATCCAACCTATGCATGTAAACAGACCCTCTCCCTTACTGTACTACAAGGAAAACATCCAACCTATGCACGTAAACAGACCCTCTCCCTTACTGCACTACAAGGAAAACATCCAACCTATGCACGTAAACAGACCCTCTCCCTTACTGCACTACAAGGAAAACATCCAACCTATGCACGTAAACAGACCCTCTCCCTTACTGCACTACAAGGAAAACATCCAACCTATGCATGTAAACAGACCTTCTCCCTTACTGTACTACAAGGAAAACATCCAAACTATGCACGTAAAGGAAATAATTAAGGGGGGATGGCTCATTTTTACTGAACCCCCTTCTACCTCATATTTGGCCCCATTAGTGTTGAGTTAAGACGTTTGTCCATTGGCTTAGCAATTTTAAGACCTTTCGCTTAATTTGTTGTGAATATTTTCGACCTTTCGTGTCATTACCAGTCTCGGTAAGGCAGCCTCCCAGAAGCTGGGTGTGCTCAACCACCTCAAGGGGTTCTTTACCCCTGTGCAGCTTCTTGCTCTGTACAGGGGCACAGTGCGTCCTTGTATTGAGTAATGTTCACATGTGTGGGGAGGATCCTCTCACACCGCACTCCTAGATAAAGTAGAAAGGAAAGCCTTTCGTATCATTAACTCCTGTCCACTCACCAACACTCTGCAACTCTCTCTCTCTTTGCTGCAATGTTGCATCTCTCTTGCTATTCTATCGCTTCTACAATAATCAGTGTTCCTCGGAGCTTTCCCAGTGTATACCACCTCCTCTACGTAGGGTACGTAGTACCCGCCTTGCAACACAATCCCACCCCTACTCTGTGCAACTCTCCAACCCAAGAGTGAAACGCTATTCTCAGACTTTCTTCTATTCAACTGCTGAGCTCTGGAACTCTCTCCCAGAATCAGTCTTTCGCTCTTCCTATGACTTAAATTGCTTCAAACTCCATGTGTCCAGGCATTTTAGCTCGAACGTCCCATGATTTCGGCCCTGTCACTCTTTGAAATCTGGGGAAGGCACTCGCTGCAAGCAGTTATGCCTTTTTTCTCCCTCATTCACACAGAAAAAAGAAAAGAAAAAAGGTGTCTATATTTTCATGGCGAGCGAAAGCGAGCCTGTGTTTTGGGGTGGATCCGGAATTTGGCCGGGACAATTTTCTACCGAAAAATGTACAAATTGATCTTGAATGGGTGTTTGATGGAGGTCTAACAAGGGAACTAGGAAATATATAAACAAATAAAAAAACAGACCAAAGAACCGACCATCTCCCCTTATGCCCCTTTCCCACTGATGCGACTTCTCACGATTTACATCGCCGACACCAATAAATTTGCACATTCGTGACATGTCTTAAACCCTCTCATGAAAAATCGTTTGACTCGCAAGGCCTCTCAAGGCCTCGCAAGGGCCCTCGCGGGTCGTCGCAAATGTTCGGACTGTTCAAAATTTTGGACGAGGACTCACAAGGGTTTGTTGCCCTTGCAAGCATCGTCTAGCATCGCCGAGGGATCTGCGAGGGCTTCTGCGATCATCTGCGACATCGGCGAGACATCGCGGAGGGTTTCGCACAAAAAAAACCTTTGCAACGCTGCATGGATGCTCACCGATGCTCGACGATGCTTGCGAGAACATCGACGATGCCAAAGAGCACCTTGAGCACCTTCGGCGAGGTGGATAAAAAAAAATATTAGACCTGTCAACCCTTTTTTCTATTCACCTCTCTTGGGGGGTTCACCTGTTTTTTTTCTGTTTCTCTCCTTTTCTCTCTTTCTCTGGTTTGTATCCATTCAGCCCCATTCAGCCAACTGTTTTAAGACGTTTATCCCCATTCAAGTATCGATATCTTCCTGGCAAGCGATAGCGAACCAGCATTATATGGAGAAATCAGGCTTCGCCGGAGACATTTTTCTATCGAAAAATGTACAAATTTAGCTTGCTCTCAACAACAAAATGTATATTTATTGGCTCGCTACCGCTCACATGGAAAATATTGAAACCTGGATGGGGTAAACGTCTTAAAACAGTAGGCTGAACGGGGCCGAACGGATACAAGGCAAAGAGAGAGGGAGAGAAAGAGGAAAAAAAAAAAAAAGAAATGAGTAGAGAGGGAGAGAAAGAGAAAACCAAAAAAGGCGACGTGGGCTCATAAGCCGTAACGCAAACATTGAGACCACCTCGCTGTTTTTGTTTTATCTTTCTCTCCCTCTTTCCTCGTTTTTTTTTGTTTTCTCTTTCTCTCCCTCTCTCTTTGCCTTGTATCCGTTCGGCCCCGTTCAGCCTACTGTTTTAAGACGTTTACCCCCATCCAGGTTTCAATATTTTCCTGGTGAGTGGTAGCGAGCCAACATGTATATTTTTTGTTTTGAGAGCAAGCTAAATTTGTACATTATTTGATAGAAAAATGTCTCCGGCGAAGCATTGCCAATCTCCGAATTAAGGGGAGATGGGTCGTATTTCTGGTCCCCTTCGTTCCTCATGGTTAACCCCATTAGTTTTCATATTTTATGACATTCGGCCCATTAGTTTGGCGATTTTAAGACATTTCACCCTATTTCGTTGTCAATATAAAGACTTTCGTGTGTCATCGCTTGAATCGCCGAAGACGTCGCAAAACAATGGGCGAGTTTTCTTTCACCATCGCATGATATCGCAAGATATTTTTGAAAATGTGACATTTCTCGCAGAGGTCATCGGCGAAACATTGCTCACCTCGCCGATAACGTCGCACAAGGCGGCGATTGCGTCGCATTCATCGGCGACATCTTCGCCGAGTATAATTAGTTATCTGTTTGTAACCGTCAAAATCGTATACATCGCACATGAATCCTTGCGAATTGACAAGACTACGTCCTCGGCGACGAAAATCGTATGAAATCGCATAAGTGAGAAAGGGGCATTAAGTGCAGGTTACCTCACACATATACAGTATTGTACAGAAACCCTGATAGTCATTGAACGACCCATTAAGTGCAGGTTACCTCACACATATACAGTATTGTACAGAAACCCTGATAGTCATTGAACGACCCATTAAGTGCAGGTTACCTCACACATATACAGTATTGTACAGAAACCCTGATAGTCATTGAACGACCCATTAAGTGCAGGTTACCTCACACATATACAGTATTGTACAGAAACCCTGATAGTCATTGGACGACCCATTAAGTGCAGGTTACCTCACACATATACAGTATTGTACAGAAACCCTGATAGTCATTGGACGACCCATTAAGTGCAGGTTACCTCACACATATACAGTATTGTACAGAAACCCTGATAGTCATTGGACGACCCATTAAGTGCAGGTTACCTCACACATATACAGTATTGTACAGAAACCCTGATAGTCATTGGACGACCCATTCACATTTACTCCTAACCATAATCACAACTTAAGTATTAGCTTTATCTAATAATAAATACACAAATAAATATATACATATTTGCAATAAAGCGACGAAATAAAATATGAATCGTCAAACAATCTATAACGAGAGCACTGCAATGTACAGTCTGATTAATAAGTGATTTTGCGGCACCAAGTATATTTTGTTCTATGAAGCAATATCTAAACAGGATTTCTTCATTTCGAGTTATATATACAAACATGTTCCTACATTTACCCACCCTATTCAATATCTGACAGACATTAATACAGCACAGAGCGAGCCAAACGTAATGACAGGTTAGACATGACTTATTAGTGTTACGGTACACTATGGCTAACGTGGCAAAACACACTACACCCGGTTTCAAATATGCAGGCCAGAACTCGTGAACCCTAAATGGGCTAGAACAAATGGGCTGTAAATGTCCACACCTATTCCCTGGCCGAGCCTTCCCACATGGTGGAGATATTAGATCGATTACTCTAGTCGTTTGTAGGTTATAGAGGTTAATGTTCACAAGCTTTGGCCTACTTGTTTGGAACAGGGTATAGAGCTGTATGTATACCTGGTTTGTAGGTTATAGAGGTTAATGTTCACAAGCTTTGGCCTACTTGTTTGGAACAGGGTATAGAGCTATATGTATTCCTGGTTTCGTCACTAACAATCAAATGAGCTTACCATACTAAACAAGTAAAAAATCTGCTTATTGTATTTAGTGGTATATTGCCAACTGCATATTGTTTCCGATGGAACGGATATGTTGGTAATGTTATGAGTTGCGTGAACTATTAATTTCCGGTCCAAAGGTAGAATGAATCATTGAACATTTCAGCACAAATTATGCAGACAGTAATTGCATCGCCATTCTATTATTGGCCATAATGATAATGTGTTCATGATTTAACTATACGAACAGTACAGTCACTTAAGCTCGGTTCACACATGCACGAATTAACGTCCCGACCGGCCACGACCAAAAAAATAGGCAGGACGGCATTAATCTGGAGGCCCCATGGTACACATGCACGAATTAACATCCCGTCCGTCCCCGACCCCTTTTGCTCGGTTCACACATGCACGAATTAACGTTCCTTCCGTCCTAAACCCCTTAATTCGCCTGCAAATGAGCAGGGACGCCGGCAAAATCGCCTATGGTCGGTACATGGACGTGAGGTGTCACCAGCTCTCGTGACGCGACGGTGCCACATCGCCGACTCTCCTTCCAATGGTTTTTTGCCGCCGTTCTCATCCCATATATCGGCGTCTAGACCCCCCCAGGTGGCGTCTAGAACCCCCCAGTTGGCATCTAGACCCCCCCAGTTGGCGTCTAGACGCCGAATGCTCCCATGTGTGTCCCGGCCTGACACGTTTTGTGGCAGTTGCCCCGGCCCACACCGACCTTTTTATGCATGCACAAAATGGTCGCCGCCTCCCGCCCCACCTCCCGTGTGCTGGCGACACCACACATCCCTGTACCGTCCATAGGCGATTTTGCCGGCGTCCTTGCCCGTTTGCAGGCGAATTAAGAGGTCGGGGCCGGACGGGTCGTTAATTCGTGTATGTGTGAACCGAGCTTTATAACAATTCGTGGACCCCTTATGTTTTTCTTTATGCAATGTGTACTACCTGGATATATTTATGCAATGTGTACTACCTGGATATATTTATGCAATGTGTACTACCTGGATATTTATGCAATGTGTACTACCTGGATATATTTATGCAATGTGTACTACCTGGATATATTTATGCAATGTGTACTACCTGGATATATTTATGCAATGTGTACTACCTGGATATATTTATGCAATGTGTACTACCTGGATATATTTTATGCAATGTGTACTACCTGGATATATTTATGCAATGTGTACTACCTGGATATATTTATGCAATGTGTACTACCTGGATATATTTATGCAATGTGTACTACCTGGATATATTTATGCAATGTGTACTACCTGGATATATTTATGCAATGTGTACTACCTGGATATATTTTATGCAATGTGTACTACCTGGATATATTTTATGCAATGTGTACTACCTGGATATATTTATGCAATGTGTACTACCTGGATATATTTATGCAATGTGTACTACCTGGATATATTTTTAGATGGAACTAGCTTTTCAATAAATAGTATATATAGTTTTGTATTTGATCTTTATAACAGTATAAACATAATTTCGCTTCCAGAGATATATTTCCATAATTAGAAATAGGTGAGGTCCACGAATTTTGATGAGTGTCTGTACATATATTTGGAGGTTTGACTGGTGTATAAATCTGTGCTTCAGATGGCTTGACTGTTGTATGTATTTCGGTGATTTGTTGCATATATTCATGAATCTATACTAGTTATTGATTGGGATTATTTAACATAGAATAAGGTTTCGTATAAAGATTCTTTGGGCTTATTTATTCTTGTAAGTGTATAATCAGATGTATGAAGCCTTCGGTTGGACATATTGGTTCATATGTAAGTGTCTTTCCAAGGCGTCGAGTGTTGTATTTATTTGATTAATTATTCTATATAATATTGATTTATTTTGTAATTATTAATGAATATAATATTTATATATGTATTAGATATTCAGGGGCATTCACCAATAACGGCTAATGTATTATAAGTGTTATTTGTGTGTATATATATTCTGTATTAGTAACGTTTCAAGGAGTCACAGGTTTCGGATCAATAATTTAGCGTTTGTCACAAGTTGGTTGTCGCATCTCGAAAGAGTAGAGTAAAAAACATTAAGTCTCATCAATTCACCTCTCCTACTAAGTCCCTACAATCAATTCACCTCTCCTACTAAGTCCCTACAATCAATTCACCTCTCCTACTAAGTCCCTACAATCAATTCACCTCTCCTACTAAGTCCCTACAATCAATTCACCTCTCCTACTAAGTCCCTACAATCAATTCACCTCTCCTACTAAGTCCCTATAATCAATTCACCTCTCCTACTAAGTCCCTACAATCAATTCACCTCCTACTAAGTCCCTACAATCAATTCACCTCTCCTACTAAGTCCCTACAATCAATTCACCTCTCCTACTAAGTCCCTACAATCAATTCACCTCTCCTACTAAGTCCCTACAATCAATTCACCTCTCCTACTAAGTCCCTATAATCAATTCACCTCTCCTACTAAGTCCCTACAATCAATTCACCTCTCCTACTAAGTCCCTACAATCAATTTTTATGCGTCGCATATTGCATCTCTCTCACTCTTCTATCGCTATTACAATAATCATGTTCTTCAAAACTTTCTCAGTGTATTGTATATACCTTCTCCCTTACGGAGAGTGGGGGGCCCCCGTACTCGCTATTCAACATATTCCCACCCCTATTCTATTCAACTCTCTAACCCAAGAGTGAACCGATTTTTTCATAATCTCTGGAATTCTCTCCCTCAATCTGAGTTTCCCTCTTCCTTTGAATTAAACTGCCCCAACCTCCGTGTGTCCAGACATTTTGACTGTAACGTATCTTGAATTTGGATCTCTATCACTCTTTCAACTGGGGGGAATTTGGAGGGGGGGGGGGGGGGGGCACTTCTTACAGGCAGCTTTGCCCTTTGTCTCCTTCATACACATAACAAGAACAAAGGTTTTTATGCTGGTTTGTAATTAGACTCGAGGCATAGAGCGATGTTGTTTAAATACAGTTGTCATTGCTAGTATATTATTTAAAGGCCAAAAGCGTAAAAATTTAATGATTTTGTAATGACGGTATTCCAGTAGTTGCGGTGTTTTCTGTACCCTATCGTCTGCCACGGTTCCCAAGGTGGCGGAATTTTTTGTGCGATTCACTTAACATTATAAAGGGTTATAATGTAAGTACATTTCTTATTGTACTGTATTTGGTTATATTAATATTTGTTAACATGTAATACTGGCTGTGCCTATTTGCTATTTAAGGGGAGGAGGGTTGTTTTTCTGGTCCCCCTTCTTCCTCACGTTTAATCTAATGGTATTGTTTTTTTAGATTTTAAGAAGTTTTTTCGATTAGCTTGACGATTTTAATACCTTTCACCCCGTTTCTTTGTCAATAATAGGACATTTTGTGTCGATTTTTTTCCTGGCGAGCAATAGCGATCCTGAAATTTGTTTTTACCGAAACGTACACTCGGTCAAAAAGGTATCTGCACCCCTACCCTGATTATCTGGTGTGTACAGAGCTTGGTAGTATAGGTCTTAGGTCGTAGGTAGTAGGTCTTAGGTCCCCGCTTGGATCTTCTGATCACTGTCTGATACAGGCCACCTGTCTATCACCTACCACACCTTTACCCTTTACAATTCCTTAGTCCGCCCTCTTCTGGAATACTGCGTTCAATCCTGGTGCCCTTATTACCAAAAAGATATAAACAAGCTAGAACGAGTTCAACGTAGAGTTACCAAAATGATACATAGCCTAAAGAACAAACCATACGAAGAGCGTCTTAGAGAATTAAATCTATTTCCTTTAACCCAGCGCAGATTAAGTGGTGACTTAATTCAAGTGTTCAAAATCATCAAAGGCATCGACAATATGAACTGTAGTAAGTACTTCACTATCGATCAAGCTAATTACACGAGGGGAAACGGTTGCAAAATTATTGGTAAATCTTTTAACTCACACGAATCTAAGAATTTCTTCTTCAATCGAGTTGTCAACTTGTGGAATGGGCTTCCCCGAAACGTTATAGACTGCATCACCGTTGATTCATTTAAACTCCGCCTAGACAAATATCTCGCATCAAACCCGCGACTGACTGCGTTTGTAAATGAATAACTTTATTTTATCCCCCCCTCAGTTACTAACCCATCTGTCCCCTACTAACTTCCTAATCCTGCCACGGACATTAGTTCCAGGGCAGTAATTCGCTTTCCAATGTTCCCCTACCCACTCTAAACCACTGTTTGGACACTTGATCCTCAGTGTTTTGGAGGACAAGCAACCTATAAGGGTCACTAGATCTGTTGTTGCTTGATTTCCTTTGTACTCCTTTGTACCTTCCCACTCTGAACCTGTTTTGGTGACTAAAATGCATTACGATAGGGCAGACAGGGAGGGTCTTCAAGATTTCTTTATTGATATTCCCTGGACCTCTTTTTTTTTCTAATGATGCACACTCCACCTTGAGCCACATGCAAGATTTTATAAAAATTGGAATGGAAACTTTAATTTCTCATCAAAAGTACAGTAAAATATCTATCTATCTATCTATCTATATGCTCAGGCCCAATCCCCATTTTGGGGGTAGCCGACTCAAGACAGAGCAAGAACAGGGAAAACACAAAAACAACATAAAACAAAAAATAAACACAGATAAAAAACACAAACTCTCACACATCCAGGTCACCCAGGAGAAGACCCAGAGACCAGGGTTACCAAGGTCGCTCCAGCACTCCCCCGGCCCCTGACCACCAGGAGAGGTTCCGATCTAATTCACCTAAATGGTTTGACCATAATTGTGCTAGAGTAACTGAACAAAAAGCAATAGCCTACAATGCATACACAAGATCAAAAACACATGTAAGCCTTTAATTACTTTAGAAACATCAGAAATCATGCCAAAATTGTATTAAACCTAACTAAATCAAACTTTCTCCACAAGCAGGCAAATAAATTTCTAAATAATCCAAATGATAATAAAATATTTTGGTCTACTCTTAACTCATTCAAATACAACTTCACTACTGTTTTATCCATTCCACCATTAAAATCTCCGACTGGCAATCTTGTAAGTGACCCACGAGGTAAAGCTAACCTTCTTGCGGAAATTTTCTCCACCAACTCAACCTTAGATGAAATAAATCAAGATGTCCCTGTACTTAATTTAAATTCACCTGAAATTCCCTCACTTAAGATCCACACCAGACGTCAACACTATTTTGCAGAATCTCTCAGTAGATAAGGCTCCTGGTCCAGATGAAATTCCTCCAATAGTACTTAAGAATTGCTCCTTGGTGCTCTCTCCTGTATTGGCAAAAAATTTCCGTCTGTGTACTCATACCTTAAGCTTCCCAGTATTCTGGAAAGAAGCAAACATCCATCTAGTTTCTAAAAAAGGTGCTTCTTCAGATCCATCAAACTACAGACCAATAGCTATAACTTCCACTCTTGGTAAAGTCTTTGAAATTATATTAAATAATCACATAATTAAGCATCTTGAGAATAATAAATTAATCAGTGATAGGCAATATGGTTTTAGACGATATCGATCAACTCCAGACATTCTTTGCCTTCTTACGCATCAAATCAACCGATCAACAAACCAACATGGTGAAACACATACAATTAAATAGCACTGGATATATCAAAGGCATTTGATAGAGTCTGGCATCAATCCTTATTGTCTAAGATGTCACACTACGGCCTAGCATCATTAGTTCCACTAATTTCTTCTTATCTTCATAACAGAAAAATACGTGTAATGGTAGATGGCCTTTATTCTCAATTTCACTCAATAAATGCTGTATTCCCCAGGGATCAGTTTTGGCCCCAACTCTGTTCCTCATTCATATCAATGATCTTATATCTACCACTCATAATCCAATACATTGCTACGCAGATGACTCAACACTCCATAGTTCCTTCACATTTACCAATTCTTTCACCCAACCCGATCTTACAAATTCAAAAATAAACACTGCAATTTCTCTGAACCAGGACCTTTCTAGAATTAATGAATGGGGACAAAAGAATCTAGTTTCCTTTAATGCACAGAAAACCAAGTACATTCAATTTTCTAACCGACAGAATCTCACTGACTCCCATATATTTGTTAATGATGTAAATATTGCCACTTCCCCTAGTATTGACATTCTCGGTGTAACATTAACTACTAACCTCAGCTGGACACATTATGTTAGAGGCATTGCTAAGAATGCCTCTAAAAAACTGGGACTCCTGTACAGAGTTCGAGAATTCTTCACTGACGAGCAGTTGGCCGTATTATATAAAAGTCATGTGCGTTCTCAGATGGATTACTGTTCACCTCTGTGGAGTGGAAGTGGAGTGGTTGCATTGAGGCAATTGGACAAAATTCAAAATAAAGCTATTCGATTAATCAATAACCCTGCAATCACATAGGACCTTCCTACATTATCCATACGAAGAAACGTTGCATCCCTTGCATTATTCTACAGATATTTTCACAGCAATTGTTCCGAGGAACTTGCTTCAATTGTGCCGCCTCTCCACATCTTTCCCCGTAGAACTAGGGCAGCTGAGAGCGCCCATGAATTTACACTTTCTCCTCCACAATGCAGAACTTCTGCTTATCAAAATTAATTTATCCCCAGAACTACTACTCTTTGGAATTAACTTCCCTCGAGTTGCTTTCCACAAACTTACAATCTACAACAGTTTAAATCCAGTTGTTACAAACATTTTATGAATGGAGGATGCCTTTAGGCACATAGACCTTTTTTGTTTTATCTGTGTTTTTCCGTCCTCCGTTCATTGTCTCTTTGAAAAAAAAAAAAAAAAAAAAAGTATAGGTAGGTAGTACTGTAGTATAGATGGATATAGTTGCAGGAAGATATGCCAACCCTACCGAGCTGAACACACCAGATGATCAGCGTAGGGGTGCAGATACTTTTTTGACCGAGTGTACAAATTTATCTAGAATGGGGGTCTTGGGGGTGTTTTTTTCAGGTTGATGGAGGTCTTGGGAGGAAACTAACTAGGGAAGCACAACACACAACACAAACCCATGCATATACTGTATATATATATATAAATAAATAAATTATGATATACTGTATATATACATATATATATATATATATATATATATATATATATATATACAGTATATATATATATATATATATATTACATGTTAGATTCAATAATTATTATAGTACCTCTCATATAATTTTAAGGTGGTTTACTTGCATTGGATGGTATATTTATGCGGGTGACTATACATCCATGAGAGTATTCATTGTAACTTCCTCCTTCTAGTTTTTACCAAGTCAGATTTCTTTCCCACTCATTTTAAGCTCACCTCGCACTTTAGATTATCTCCATGCTCTCTTCATGTGACCGGAAGGAGTCATGGGATTTTCCACGACCTATAAGATGTGTGGCAGGGAGGAGAGGTAGGGTGAGTGAGAAGGCTTGGGGAACACTTAGACACGAGCTATGGGGACGATCACAGCCCCGGGAGATTTCCCCCAAACTTAGGGAATTCTCTTTGTAATATTTAAAATCTACATTTGTTTGAATAAACATCGTGGCTGGATTTAAAGTTTCCTTTACCTAAGGAGGAATAGTGGCGGCGTATCTATCACATCTATTATATTATCTACCTATCTACGAAAAAGAAGGGCAGAGCAGAGAACCTACCAGTATACTTCAATCAACCTAAACTACAGTCAAACCAAATCTATAACCACATAAGGAATCCTCCCAAACGGTTAACCCTTACTATAATACCATAAGGAAAGACACCCTTGTCTTCCTAAATTGGTATCAACAAACCACTACATAACTATATATATATATACAGAGAGAGAGAGAGAGAGAGTACAAATAACAAATATGCCAATTATCCAACTGACTCCACACACATGGGCTCAAAAAGTTCTCACCTGTAAACATGGGGGTTACATTGACTTTTATACACTGGTCTAGTGGTCAGAAACACGGAATGTTTAGCTCATTGACTGTGTGTTAAGGGGAGATGGGTCGTATTTCTGGTCCCCCTTCTTCTTCATGTTTAGCCTCATTAGCTTTCAGATTTTAAGACGTTCGCCCCATTAATTTGTCGACTTTAAAAACTTCCGCCCCCTTTCTTTGTCAATATTAAGACGTTTTGTGTCATTTAGGTGTAAACAAATTTCCTGGTGAGCGATAGCGAGCCTGTAATTTAGTAGGAACCGGCCTTATGTAGGAACCGGCCTTCGGCCAGGACATATTTCTACCGAAAAATGTACAAATATATCTTGAAGGGGGATCCTGGAGTTGATTTTTTTATATATGATGGAGGTCTAGGGAGGAAAGTAGAAACATAATAAATGAAGAAAAAATCGACCAAAAGGTGAACCATATCTTCCCTTAACGCCTTACAAGAGGGCCCTTCAGTAACTTCTACTACCTGTCAAGCGGGTGGTTTTACCCTAAATGAGCTTATTTCCGTGCTCTTTGTCATGCATAAACAAGAGCCAGAGCGTAATCCAATTATGTATCCCTGAAAGGGCGATAATTGAGCTTTCCAATGACACCAGAACCATCCTTCTACGACCACGCGTTCTCTTGCAACGATCGTGCAAGACGAAGGAAAACTCCCTAAAATAGGGTAATTTCCTTACATAATTCCCTGTGTAGCGAGGTGGTGGAGGGGACGTCAGTTGCCGCGCGGGACCCGTGCCGAACGGTCAGAGCCGAACTACGCTCCTCCCACCGCTCGTCTCTCTCTCAGAGCCAATTATTGCCCAAAATTGCACACCGCCTTAAGTCGGTCCCCGCCTCATAGTCCTTTCTTCTCTAGACCAACTTAAGTCCGGTCCCGCCAAACTAGGGTTAAGTACATTACTGCGTCTCTACTTACTGCCTCTACCTATTCCTTATCTGCAATCCACTTATTCATCATCTACTCTTTTCTCAATGCCATCTCAATGTTTTTTTCTGTATCTTTCCTTTTCCTTTTTACATGTTATCTCCAAATACTAATTACTGTCATTTACTTTCCTCCAAGCAGTCCTTCCACACTAATATCACTCTACAGCTCAACTCCATAAACAGTATTCCCCACTCATCTCTACTCTTTACTCTCCCTATATCTACCCTTATAAAGGAGTACAAAGGAAATCAAGCAACAATAGGTCTTGCCACCCCTCGAGGTTACTTGCTCTCTAAGTTACTGCTTTTTCAACCCGGGAAAGGCACCGGGACTCTTAAGAGGTTATACTGGGCAAAGGCGACAGGACCTCTTAGGATCCAAGGCCTAAAAAACGTTTTAAAGACTCCACTGGCACTCAAAACAAAGGAATATGTGAATAAGTTATATCATTCCCCTCCATACCTTCTATCACTCCTCCACATATGTCGCCCCCCCTCCCACCCCTTCAATTATCATCTATTTTTCCTCTTATTCCCTTGTTTATCGGTTTATTTTCCGCGCCAATATCCCCTTGCCGGTTTCAAGGTGGAAGGGGAGGCATATAGAGGTCATAGCAAGAGAGAGACTTCACTTGTAAGACGTCAGTGTCGATTGATAAGTGAGAGGAGGAGGGTGTGCGCCGTGCCGGCTCTCTTCTCATGAATGAACCGGTCGGCAATACTTCGTCTTTTTCACCCCCAAATACTAATCCCACTTGATTTATTGCTGTTATATAGGGGAGACTCCAGTATATATTCTAAATTAAACTTCTAGAAGAGACTCATTGCTAGCCTTTTGCCACATGTATGCTAATGGTATAACAGTGACTCGCTGAGATTTTCATCGTCCTATGTCCACGCGCGCGCGCGTAAGCGCATTTTTTGTTTTTTGTACCAAATATCTAGTGATCCGAAAACCACTTTACAAAATTGTTTTATATTGTGCATGAGGTACCCTATATAGACTGTCTACAACTCCTCAGAAGCATATTGCCAAGTTGATACGTGATAATGGTTAAAACCGCAGGTAAATTATCAATATAACTAATTTACCCAATTTTTTACCATAAATAAATCATTTGAGTATGGGAAATATTTCCCAAACTCAAAAAGCTTCCGAGGGAGTGTGTATGTATACTTGTTCTACTTATATGGCGAAATTGGAGACAATCGGACAGTAAATGGCTGATTCATCATCATATTAGGTGAATAAACATGCACTATTCATGAATAAGGATTGAAATTTACTCGTAAGTAAAACTTATTCTAGGTTGAGCCCGTGAGCAATTTTCCTTGAGTTACCCCTACAATAGCTTCTTCCCGTGTAGTGCCACCCGCTCGCAAAGAAAACCTGATAATTTGGGGGACTAAACTATTTTATATTAATATTTATAAGTGAAAAAATTAGCATTTCCATTGCATACAGCATCCCTCTAGACTACAGACACCAAAACAAAATTTGGGTGGCTGAAAAAAAAAAAATCTCGTTTTTCGGGGGTCGAGGTCGAACCCCCGGCCTGGGGGGTTATGGATGCGATATGTTTTTTTGTTCCTTCCTATGCTATTCTCCTATGTTGAAAGAAGCAGTTTACATAGAGAACACAAAAACTTGAAATGTTGACCAGAGCCAAAAAAAAAACTGGAGTCTCCCCTTTTCTTCATAATAAACGTAAAATAGGTTCATATGAATAAGTAATAATTATATTTATCGGATAATAACGATTTTCGTCTGGAATGGGCATCAATACGTTCGCCTGGCGGGCACTTTCAAATGCCATAGCTTCGCCATTTAAAGGTTAAGCGCCCAACAGTTTCTCAGAAAGGATATGATAAAGTGTGAATTCAGGTAGGTTAACCCTTTCGCACCGAGGACGCGATTGTGTCCTTTTGGGGATACTTTAAAACCGCTGTGACCATCAGGGGTGTTAGGAAACCTTTAGTTTAATTACTCCAATAGTATGGAAATAATTTATTCATTTACAAATGTAGTAATCCGTGGGTTTCGGGTAAGGTGCTTGACTAGGCGAACTTTAAAAGAATCAATGGTGTTGCAGTCTATAACAGCTCGGGAAGCCCATTCCATAGATTGACAACTCGATTAAAGAAGTTCTTAGATTCATGCGAGTTAAATGGTTGACCAATGAGTTTGTAACCATTTCCCTTTGTGTAATTTGACTGGTCAATTGTAAAGTACTTACTGCAGTTCATATTGTCGATGCCTTTGATGATCTTGAAAACTTGAATTTAGTCCCCCCTAAATCTCCGCTGTGTTACGGTAAAAAGATTCAATTCCTCAAGACGCTCCTCTTATGATTTGCTCCTCAAACACGGTATAATTTTGGTAACTTGATGATGAACTCGCTCCAGTGTGTTTATATATTTTTGGTAGTAGGGGTACCAGGACTGAACGCAACATTCCAGAAGTGGACAGACTAACGAGTTGTAAAGAGTGAGGATTTCATCATTGAATTTATGCTCAAAAGATCTGCCTATAAAATTATTATTTTGTTTGCTTTCTAAACAACTTATTACATTGTTGACTAGGTTTTAGGTTACTCGATATTGTTACTCCCAAGTCCGTTTCTCTGTCTACACTCTCTATCTGGGTGCCATTGATTGAATAGTTTGCTTTCTCATTTCGGTTTCCGATGTGAAGTAATTTGCATTTATCTTTGTTGAAGCTCATTTGACAGATTTTAGCCTAATGTGACAACCTTCTAGAATGTGACGCATATCTTCAACATGTTCATTTGTGAGTATAGTACAGTATTTGCAAATGTTGTATTATCTGCAAACTTTGAGATTGTACAGGTTAGGCCGTCGTCTATGTTGTTAATGTAGATTAAGAAGAGAATTGGCCCCAATACTGATCCTTGAGGTACACCACTAGTTAAATTGTTCCATGTTGATGCTTTCCCATTTATGACTATTCTTTGATTTCTTTCTCCGAACCAATTTTATATCCAGTACAACCCTCGACATATCCCTTATCTGAATATTATCTCTCGTCTCATTTCTAGTTCTTCCTCTCTTCCTATAGTTCCCCCTCACTCTCATCCTATATAACCTTTCACATTACTCTGTCTTTCCCTACGCTTCGTCTCTCTCTCTCTCTCTCTCTCTCTGTGACTCGCCTCACAAATCTTCCCATACCTCTTTTCCAATACCTTCCCTCACACCTTTCGCTTCCTTCTATATACAGTATATCCCCACTTGTACAGTATATCTCTCCATAGCTCTCCATATAGATTATCTTTTTACTCTTTCTAATATTATGTTCTCACAATTATTTTTCTTCCTTTCTATTCCTTCCCTTCCTATGTCTCCCAATACATTTCTTATTCTCCTCCTTCTCTCCTTCATAAACCATCTCTTGGTACATCTTCTACCGTGTCTTTTTTCCTTCATTTATTCACCACAACATGTTATGTCTCTTATTTAATGTAGCTTCTCGCAATGTTTGTCCTTCCCGTTTTCATTTATCTCCCCTCACAACTCTCTTTTTTTCCAATATCCCTTTCCAGTTATCCCCGATCAACCATCTCAACACTCTTTTTTTCTTGAAATTCCTCTTGCAACTTTCAGCCTTTTGTTCTAAATCTCCTCACATCTTTCATCTCCCTCTGTTTTCCTTCACACATCAACTCATATTTCTCTTTGTATATTAGCTCCCAACTCACCTCTCTTCACATTGTCCCTCATAATTTTCATCTTTCATTTCTTCCTATTAGCTTCGTCTTAGCTTCCTATCTCTTGGCTTTTGTATTTCCCCTTAATTCCCCTTCCCTTCTCTTCCAATTATCCACCTTCCTCTCCGTCACACCTTATCTTCGTATTGTACTAGTCTCATTTTTCCAGTCATCCCCTTGCCTTAATTCTCGTCCAACTATTCATCACTACTGCAAGTTTTCTCCGTATATCTCAATTTGTATTCCTCACTTTACCATCTGCCTCCTTTTATAAATGCATTCCATTCATCATAACCTCCTCTGTTCCCCTCGTATTTATCCTGTCTTTATTTACTCTACTTATAACTATATTTGTAACATAGCGTAATTCCAAATGACACTGTTTTTCCAACATGTAAACATATTTTAAAACTCTTAAATTTTATTATACCTGATCATGATCTTGTATGTTCATAATATTATATATCGTGTCAGCTTCTAATATTCTATTCCTTCTCCTGCTTTCAATATGGATTTTATTTTGGCTTTCCTTATACCTGTGTTTTACTTTCTTCTTATTATCTTTCCCCTCCCTCCTCCTCCACTAACCTTCTCGCCCTTTCCCAGCAGTGAGTGTGTGAGAAAGGACGACTGGATGATGAGGCAACATTAAATACTTGGCGGGTCTGACGCCCTTTGGTGAGAGAGAAAGAGATATATACATAGATACACTGGCCACACAGATCTTACGATCCCTGCGAAGTGGCCAGGACTTAATTAATCCTAGTTGAGAGCAACCCAAAGAGTAAGAGAAAGTGGAAGGAAAGGATAAGCTCTCTCCCCACCCATCAGCAATTTGCCATACATGAAAACAGTTAGAAGTGAAAACCCTTGCAGGACATGAAGGAATGGCTATCGGCCGGGACATTTTTCTAGCGAAAAATGAACACAAATATCTTGAAGGCGGATCCTGGGGATGTTATTTTAATTTTGATGAAGGTCTAGGGAGGAAATTTAGAAAAAAATATTACATATATGAATAAATCGACCAAACAAATGACCCGTCTCCCCTGTATGTCAACAAATGACCCGTCTCCCCTGTATGTCAACTTCCTGTTATGTGATCAATTTCTGACAACTTGGGTTTAAGATGCTGTTCTGTATCGAAGATCGTCCACTAGACCTGGACAAGAAATATAATGCATACCTTCACCTTTGTTTCTGTTCTCTTCAACTGAAAACAGTCTTCATTTCTACCAGGTTCTCTTGTCAGTAAACATTTTCTACTCCAGACCATATTTTCTGTGGTATGAGTCTAGTCTGTTTTTATATGTGTATATTGAGCCACTGCCTATAACTTAATTAGGGACTTTATTTCACTCGCCAATTATATAATATTATTATACTGTGAGTGAAGATATGCTTAGTTGTGTCTAGGTTCACTTTCCTGCTTATTAGTTTGAATTTGCTTCCTCCTGTGGAACTCTCTTTTACTAAATCCTTCTAGAATCTTAAAACACTTTATCCGTTTCGTAAGCAAAACAAAATGAAAACTAAAATATTCTCTCATTGCATGGTTTATTTCTATGGGAAGGGATCAACTTTGCTGCTCTTCTCTGAACGGATTCGAGTTTGTCTATGTCTTTTATTAATAAGGGAGACCTAAACTGTACAGCGTACTCCAGATGCAGCCTCACAATACTTGTGTATAAGGATATAACTATGTCTTTGCTATGATAATGAAAATGTATTCTAATTAATCCTAGTGCTCTGTTTGCTTTGTTAGCTGCTGCGGTGCATTGGCGTGTAGATTCTATATTTCCATTTATAAGCACTCCTAGGTCTTGTATCTGTAATACGCTCTTTACCTTTGGTCTTTTCTTGTGGTATCCGTATGTATTGTTTGGGGAGTCTATTTGTCGAATCTGACATTTGCTTACAATAACCCCTTCTGTAAGAGCGCGAATATTTTTGTGTTTATTCTTGCTATATTTTGACGATTCTGTACAGTTTAAGAAGGATCTGAGGTAATAAAAAGAATACAGTGAGAAATTACGCAACGTATTCATTGCTGGAGGTCTTTTTTAAACTGAATACATTCGTCTATTAGTAGCCAGAATAAAGTTAAAAGTACAGGACCGTAAGGGATTAAAGGGCATCTGCCATTTTTTTTTCCACACCTTGATTTTGCTTGAACCCGATTGCAGGCTAATTCTATCGCTTACCAAGGTTATTACATTTCCTATTTTTGTATCATCTGCGAATTTGGATATTATATTATTGATACCGTTGTCTATATCATTAATATATATTGTGAACAATATTGGAACCAGGACTGAGCCCTGGGGAACTCCACTAGTTACTGGAGTCTAATCTTATTCAACTCCATTAATGATTACTCTCTGCTTTCTTTCATTTAACCAGTTACTTAGAGAGAGAGAGAGAGAGAGAGAGAGAGAGAGAGAGAGAGAGAGAGAGAGAGAGAGAGAGAGAGAGAGAGAGAGAGAGAGAGAGAATGTTAAACTATACAAGTTGTCCATGCTATTAAGAAGACAAGCTGAGCCAAACAGAATTATAAATTGAAAATAAGGATTTAATAGAAGAATACATTATAAAAGGAGCTTACTGTAATAACACTATTTTAAGACTGAACAATACCTACCCTGCTTAAAAATATAATTATTATTATTTGGCTTTGGTAAATATGAATATCAAGATGAATACCAAATATTTGTTGATGTTGCCTCCTGTATTGGTTTATATACTACTAAAACAAAATATATGATAGTTCATTTATATACCACAGAGTAAAATATATTTTGTTTTTATCACTATTAGTCATTTCATAGATTGTTGTCATGTCATTGTTTCGTGTTGACATTGCTCTATCCGAAGACAAATGTGTTCACAGTCGAACAATATCTAATAATTGCAGAATAAATATGCTTTTAACCCATTCACCACCATGACGTAATCTTCATCATATTCTGGTTGCCATTAGACAATTTTCTTTAGTATATAATCTACCTACACGACTCAAATACTGTAGGTAAATCCGATCTCAATAAACCCTCTTAGTAACATAGGTCCGTCATACACTGCATACAATCATCTAATTATCGCCAGAATCGAAGGTCAAAGGTATAATGGTGCTGAAGGGGTTAACGGACCTCACTTTTCACTAGCAAGCGAATATTAAACATATTTCCTAAGAGGTGATGGTCCGTTTTTCTAGCCCCTCTTCACCTTCATGCTTAACCCCATTAGTTGTTAGATGTTAAGACGTTCGGCACATTAATTTGGTGATTTTAAGACCTCGCCCCATATATGTGTCAATATTAAGACTTTTCGTGTGATTTAGGTGTCGAATATTTTTCTAGCGAGCTATAGCGATCCTGTAATTTAGGATTAACCGGCCTTCGGACCAGACATTTTTCTAACGAAAAATGTACAAATATATCTTGAAGGGAGATCCTGGGGTTGTTTTTTAAGTTTGATGGAGGTCTAGGGAGGAAATTAAAACCAAAAATTACATATATGAAACACTCGACCAAAACCCAACCCCTCTCTCCTTTCTGTCATCTTCCTGTTTTGTGATCAATTTCTGACAGCTTGGGTTAAGTTGCTGTTCTGTATCGAAGATCGTCCAGTTTTTCTGTCGTCTTCAAGTACTGACGAGAGAGAGAGAGAGAGAGAGAGAGAGAGAGAGAGAGAGAGAGAGAGAGAGAGAGAGAGGATAGATGAATAGACCAACCCAACCTGATTATTACAACCTACGGGGATAGTTTCACCGGGTGTAATTGACCACTACGATAGATAACCGACCAACCCAACCTGCACTTATTACAACCTACGGGGATTAGTTTCACCGGGTGTAATTGACCACTACTGATAGATAACCGACCAACCCAACCTGCACTTATTACAACCTACGGGGATTAGTTTCACCGGGTGTAATTGACCACTACTGATAGATAACCGACCAACCCAACCTGCACTTATTACAACCTACGGGGATTAGTTTCACCGGGTGTAATTGACCACTACTGATAGATAACCGACCAACCCAACCTGCACTTATTACAACCTACGGGGATTAGTTTCACCGGGTGTAATTGACCACTACTGATAGATAACCGACCAACCCAACCTGCACTTATTACAACCTACGGGGATTAGTTTCACCGGGTGTAATTGACCACTACTGATAGATAACCGACCAACCCAACCTGCACTTATTACAACCTACGGGGATTAGTTTCACCGGGTGTAATTGACCACTACTGATAGATAACCGACCAACCCAACCTGCACTTATTACAACCTACGGGGATTAGTTTCACCGGGTGTAATTGACCACTACTGATAGATAACCGACCAACCCAACCTGCACTTATTACAACCTACGGGGATTAGTTTCACCGGGTGTAATTGACCACTACTGATAGATAACCGACCAACCCAACCTGCACTTATTACAACCTACGGGGATTAGTTTCACCGGGTGTAATTGACCACTACTGATAGATAACCGACCAACCCAACCTGCACTTATTACAACCTACGGGGATTAGTTTCACCGGGTGTAATTGACCACTACTGATAGATAACCGACCAACCCAACCTGCACTTATTACAACCTACGGGGATTAGTTTCACCGGGTGTAATTGACCACTACTGATAGATAACCGACCAACCCAACCTGCACTTATTACAACCTACGGGGATTAGTTTCACCGGTGTAATTGACCACTACTGATAGATAACCGACCAACCCAACCTGCACTTATTACAACCTACGGGGATTAGTTTCACCCGGTGTAATTGACCACTACTGATAGATAACCGACCAACCCAACCTGCACTTATTACAACCTACGGGGATTAGTTTCACCGGGTGTAATTGACCACTACTGATAGATAACCGACCAACCCAACCTGCACTTATTACAACCTACGGGGATTAGTTTCACCGGGTGTAATTGACCACTACTGATAGATAACCGACCAACCCAACCTGCACTTATTACAACCTACGGGGATTAGTTTCACCGGTGTAATTGACCACTACTGATAGATAACCGACCAACCCAACCTGCACTTATTACAACCTACGGGGATTAGTTTCACCGGGTGTAATTGACCACTACTGATAGATAACCGACCAACCCAACCTGCACTTATTACAACCTACGGGGATTAGTTTCACCGGGTGTAATTGACCACTACTGATAGATAACCGACCAACCCAACCTGCACTTATTACAACCTACGGGGATTAGTTTCACCGGGTGTAATTGACCACTACTGATAGATAACCGACCAACCCAACCTGCACTTATTACAACCTACGGGGATTAGTTTCACCGGGTGTAATTGACCACTACTGATAGATAACCGACCAACCCAACCTGCACTTATTACAACCTACGGGGATTAGTTTCACCGGGTGTAATTGACCACTACTGATAGATAACCGACCAACCCAACCTGCACTTATTACAACCTACGGGGATTAGTTTCACCGGGTGTAATTGACCACTACTGATAGATAACCGACCAACCCAACCTGCACTTATTACAACCTACGGGGATTAGTTTCACCGGGTGTAATTGACCACTACTGATAGATAACCGACCAACCCAACCTGCACTTATTACAACCTACGGGGATTAGTTTCACCGGGTGTAATTGACCACTACTGATAGATAACCGACCAACCCAACCTGCACTTATTACAACCTACGGGGATTAGTTTCACCGGGTGTAATTGACCACTACTGATAGATAACCGACCAACCCAACCTGCACTTATTACAACCTACGGGGATTAGTTTCACCGGGTGTAATTGACCACTACTGATAGATAACCGACCAACCCAACCTGCACTTATTACAACCTACGGGGATTAGTTTCACCGGGTGTAATTGACCACTACTGATAGATAACCGACCAACCCAACCTGCACTTATTACAACCTACGGGGATTAGTTTCACCGGTGTAATTGACCACTACTGATAGATAACCGACCAACCCAACCTGCACTTATTACAACCTACGGGGATTAGTTTCACCGGGTGTAATTGACCACTACTGATAGATAACCGACCAACCCAACCTGCACTTATTACAACCTACGGGGATTAGTTTCACCGGGTGTAATTGACCACTACTGATAGATAACCGACCAACCCAACCTGCACTTATTACAACCTACGGGGATTAGTTTCACCGGGTGTAATTGACCACTACTGATAGATAACCGACCAACCCAACCTGCACTTATTACAACCTACGGGGATTAGTTTCACCGGGTGTAATTGACCACTACTGATAGATAACCGACCAACCCAACCTGCACTTATTACAACCTACGGGGATTAGTTTCACCGGGTGTAATTGACCACTACTGATAGATAACCGACCAAACCCAACCTGCACTTATTACAACCTACGGGGATTAGTTTCACCGGGTGTAATTGACCACTACTGATAGATAACCGACCAACCCAACCTGCACTTATTACAACCTACGGGGATTAGTTTCACCGGGTGTGTAATTGACCACTACTGATAGATAACCGACCAACCCAACCTGCACTTATTACAACCTACGGGGATTAGTTTCACCGGGTGTAATTGACCACTACTGATAGATAACCGACCAACCCAACCTGCACTTATTACAACCTACGGGGATTAGTTTCACCGGGTGTAATTGACCACTACTGATAGATAACCGACCAACCCAACCTGCACTTATTACAACCTACGGGGATTAGTTTCACCGGGTGTAATTGACCACTACTGATAGATAACCGACCAACCCAACCTGCACTTATTACAACCTACGGGGATTAGTTTCACCGGGTGTAATTGACCACTACTGATAGATAACCGACCAACCCAACCTGCACTTATTACAACCTACGGGGATTAGTTTCACCGGGTGTAATTGACCACTACTGATAGATAACCGACCAACCCAACCTGCACTTATTACAACCTACGGGGATTAGTTTCACCGGGTGTAATTGACCACTACTGATAGATAACCGACCAACCCAACCTGCACTTATTACAACCTACGGGGATTAGTTTCACCGGGTGTAATTGACCACTACTGATAGATAACCGACCAACCCAACCTGCACTTATTACAACCTACGGGGATTAGTTTTCACCGGGTGTAATTGACCACTACTGATAGATAACCGACCAACCCAACCTGCACTTATTACAACCTACGGGGATTAGTTTCACCGGGTGTAATTGACCACTACTGATAGATAACCGACCAACCCAACCTGCACTTATTACAACCTACGGGGATTAGTTTCACCGGGTGTAATTGACCACTTGAGAGTTTCGTTTGTGTATGGAAATTGGAGCCGTAAAAATCGCTAATAAAGAGAAATGCAATAATAATCTGATTAATTAATTTCACTCACAACACCAAACATCACCCAAATAAATTAATGAAAGCATGTGTTCCACCCGGGATTCGAACCTGGGTTACCACATACAGATCTTAAACACTCAAACCATTACGCCCTCAAGACATTTACAGATCAATTACATGACAACGATAATATATACATTTATCAAATACTGGATATCAATCCAATCATGTACTCAAGCCCAAATGCACATTGAATAACCTAATGTTTTAAGTGAAAGGAAGGCACATTATATTAATTTAGGTTTCTGATGGATTAGAAGTGTGTTAGTTCTATGTATTATATGTATTTATAAATGCACTACAACCTTATTTTACCTGGTAATTCGGCTAAACATCGTTGTCTACAGCTCCAACTTCCTTATAGAACAAAACTCGCAAGTGAACAATTGATTAGGGTGAGGCTGTGGAGTGGTGATGATGCTCTTCAGAATGTTACGTTCTGTAATATAGTGAAGCTTATGGGGGATGGTTGCTCCCCCCCCCCCCCTCCCCTTCTTCACGTTTTGCTCCACTAGTTTTCAGATGTTCAGACGTTTGTCCCATAACTTTGATGTTTACATTTTGTATGCCTTCTTTCTTTGTAAATCTTAAGACATTTCGTGCCTTTGAGGTGTCTATTTGTTCTTGGTGAGCGACAGGAGCGATAGCGGGACATGTTTCTACAGACACATTTACACATTTACATAGAACGGAGATTTTGGGGATGCTTTCTTAAGCTTGATGGAGGTTTAGGGAGGAAAAATAATTTAATAAATAAATATACCCTTCCCTCGTAAACTTTATATATGTCCAGTGTTATCAATACAAACACTCGTACACATTTTATTGCTATTGTTATCTCAACGATATTTTCCGGTATAAAGGAGAGGTAGTTGCTTTATCTGGACCCCTTCTTTCGGGTATAAAGGAGAGGTAGTTGCTTTATCTGGACCCCCTTCTTTCTGGTATAAAGGAGAGGTAGTTGCTTTATCTGGACCCCCTTCTTTCCGGTATAAAGGAGAGGTAGTTGCTTTATCTGGACCCCCTTCTTTCGGGTATAAAGGAGAGGTAGTTGCTTTATCTGGACCCCCTTCTTTCGGGTATAAAGGAGAGGTAGTTGCTTTATCTGGACCCCCTTCTTTCTGGTATAATGGAGAGGTAGTTGCTTTATCTGGACCCCTTCTTTCCGGTATAAAGGAGAGGTAGTTGCTTTATGTGGACCCCCTTCTTTCTGGTGTAAAGGAGAGGTAGTTGCTTTATCTGGACCCCCTTCTTTCCGGTATAATGGAGAGGTAGTTGCTTTATCTGGACCCCATTCTTTCCGGTATAAAGGAGAGGTAGTTGCTTTATCTGGACCCCCTTCTTTCCGGTATAAAGGTGAGGTAGTTGCTTTATCTGGACCCCTTCTTTCCGGTATAAAGGAGAGGTAGTTGCTTTATCTGGACCCCTTCTTTCCGGTATAAAGGAGAGGTAGTTGCTTTATCTGGAGCCCTTCTTTCTGGTATAAAGGAGAGGTAGTTGCTTTATCTGGACCCCTTCTTTCCGGTATAAAGGAGAGGTAGTTGCTTTATCTGGACCCCCTTCTTTCGGGTATAAAGGAGAGGTAGTTGCTTTATCTGGACCCCCTTCTTTCCGGTATAAAGGAGAGGTAGTTGCTTTATCTGGACCCCTTCTTTCTGGTATAAAGGAGAGGTAGTTGCTTTATCTGGACCCCCTTCTTTCGGGTATAAAGGAGAGGTAGTTGCTTTATCTGGACCCCTTCTTTCCGGTATAAAGGAGAGGTAGTTGCTTTATCTGGACCCCTTCTTTCGGTATAAAGGAGAGGTAGTTGCTTTATCTGGACCCCTTCTTTCTGGTATAAAGGAGAGGTAGTTGCTTTATCTGGACCCCCTTCTTTCTGGTATAAAGGAGAGGTAGTTGCTTTATCTGGACCCCCTTCTTTCTGGTATAAAGGAGAGGTAGTTGCTTTATCTGGACCCCCTTCTTTCTGGTATAAAGGAGAGTTAGTTGCTTTATCTGGACCCCCTTCTTTCGGGTATGAAGGAGAGGTAGTTGCTTTATCTGGACCCCCTTCTTTCTGGTATAAAGGAGAGGTAGTTGCTCTATCTGGACCCCCTTCTTTCTGGTATAAAGGAGAGGTAGTTGCTTTATCTGGACCCCCTTCTTTCTGGTATAAAGGAGAGTTAGTTGCTTTATCTGGACCCCCTTCTTTCGGGTATGAAGGAGAGGTAGTTGCTTTATCTGGACCCCTTCTTTCGGGTATAAAGGAGAGGTAGTTGCTTTATCTGGACCCCTTCTTTCCGGTATAAAGGAGAGGTAGTTGCTTTATCTGGACCCCCTTCTTTCCGGTATAAAGGAGAGGTAGTTGCTTTATCTGGACCCCTTCTTTCGGGTATAAAGGAGAGGTAGTTGCTTTATCTGGACCCCTTCTTTCAGGTATAAAGGAGAGGTAGTTGCTTTATCTGGACCCCCTTCTTTCGGGTATAAAGGAGAGGTAGTTGCTTTATCTGGACCCCTTCTTTCTGGTATAAAGGAGAGGTAGTTGCTTTATCTGGACCCCTTCTTTCTGGTATAAAGGAGAGGTAGTTGCTTTATCTTGACCCCCTTCTTTCGTGTATAAAGGAGAGGTAGTTGCTTTATCTGGACCCCCTTCTTTCCGGTATAAAGGAGAAGTAGTTGCTTTATCTGGACCCCCTTCTTTCGGGTATAAGGGAGAGGTAGTTGCTTTATCTGGACCCCTTCTTTTCGGTATAAAGGAGAGGTAGTTGCTTTATCTGGACCACCTTCTTTCCGGTATAAAGGAGAGGTAGTTGCTTTATCTGGACCCCCTTCTTTCGGGTATAAAGGAGAGGTAGTTGCTTTATCTGGATCCCATCTTTCGGGTATAAAGGAGAGGTAGTTGCTTTATCTGGACCCCCTTCTTTCTGGTATAAAGGAGAGGTAGTTGCTTTATCTGGACCCCTTCTTTCGGTATAAAGGAGAGGTAGTGTCTTTATCTGGACCCCTTCTTTCTGGTATAAAGGAGAGGTAGTTGCTTTATCTGGACCCCCCTTCTTTCTGGTATAAAGGAGAGGTAGTTGCTTTATCTGGACCCCCTTCTTTCGGGTATAAAGGAGAGGTAGTTGCTTTATCTGGACCCCTTCTTTTCGGTATAAAGGAGAGGTAGTTGCTTTATCTGGACCCCTTTCTTTCTGGTATAAAGGAGAGGTAGTTGCTTTATCTGGACCCCCTTCTTTCGGTATAAAGGAGAGGTAGTTGCTTTATCTGGTCCCCTTCTTTCTGGTATAAAGGAGAGGTAGTTGCTTTATCTGGACCCCGTTCTTTCCGGTATAAAGGAGAGGTAGTTGCTTTATCTGGACCCCTTCTTTCGGGTATAAAGGAGAGGTAGTTGCTTTATCTGGACCCCTTCTTTCTGGTATAAAGGAGAGGTAGTTGCTTTATCTGGACCCCTTCTTTCGGGTATAAAGGAGAGGTAGTTGCTTTATCTGGACCCCCTTCTTTCGGGTATGAAGGAGAGGTAGTTGCTTTATCTGGACCCCCTTCTTTCTGGTATAAAGGAGAGTTAGTTGCTTTATCTGGACCCCCTTCTTTCTGGTATAAAGGAGAGGTAGTTGCTTTATCTGGACCCCCTTCTTTCTGGTATAAAGGAGAGTTAGTTGCTTTATCTGGACCCCCTTCTTTCGGGTATGAAGGAGAGGTAGTTGCTTTATCTGGACCCCTTCTTTCGGGTATAAAGGAGAGGTAGTTGCTTTATCTGGACCCCTTCTTTCCGGTATAAAGGAGAGGTAGTTGCTTTATCTGGACCCCCTTCTTTCCGGTATAAAGGAGAGGTAGTTGCTTTATCTGGACCCCTTCTTTCGGGTATAAAGGAGAGGTAGTTGCTTTATCTGGACCCCTTCTTTCAGGTATAAAGGAGAGGTAGTTGCTTTATCTGGACCCCTTCTTTCGGGTATAAAGGAGAGGTAGTTGCTTTATCTGGACCCCTTCTTTCCGGTATAAAGGAGAGGTAGTTGCTTTATCTGGACCCCTTCTTTCTGGTATAAAGGAGAGGTAGTTGCTTTATCTGGACCCCCTTCTTTCGGGTATAAAGGAGAGGTAGTTGCTTTATCTGGACCTCCTTCTTTCCGGTATAAAGGAGAAGTAGTTGCTTTATCTGGACCCCCTTCTTTCGGGTATAAGGGAGAGGTAGTTGCTTTATCTGGACCCCTTCTTTTCGGTATAAAGGAGAGGTAGTTGCTTTATCTGGACCCCTTCTTTCCGGTATAAAGGAGAGGTAGTTGCTTTATGTGGATCCCCATCTTTCGGGTATAAAGGAGAGGTAGTTGCTTTATCTGGACCCCTTCTTTCGGGTATAAAGGAGAGGTAGTTGCTTTATCTGGACCCCTTCTTTCCGGTATAAAGGAGAGGTAGTTGCTTTATCTGGACCCCCTTCTTTCCGGTATAAAGGTGAGGTAGTTGCTTTATCTGGACCCCTTCTTTCCGGTATAAAGGAGAGGTAGTTGCTTTATCTGGACCCCTTCTTTCCGGTATAAAGGAGAGGTAGTTGCTTTATCTGGACCCCTTCTTTCCGGTATAAAGGAGAGGTAGTTGCTTTATCTGGACCCCTTCTTTCCGGTATAAAGGAGAGGTAGTTGCTTTATCTGGACCCCCTTCTTTCGGGTATAAAGGAGAGGTAGTTGCTTTATATGGACCCCTTCTTTCCGGTATAAAGGAGAGGTAGTTGCTTTATCTGGACCCCTTTCTTTCTGGTATAAAGGAGAGGTAGTTGCTTTATCTGTACCCCCTTCTTTCTGGTATAAAGGAGAGGTAGTTGCTTTATCTGGACCCCCTTCTTTCGGGTATAAAGGAGAGGTAGTTGCTTTATCTGGACCCCTTCTTTCGGTATAAAGGAGAGGTAGTTGCTTTATTTGGACCCCTTCTTTCGGTATAAAGGAGAGGTAGTTGCTTTATCTGGACCCCTTCTTTCGGGTATAAAGGAGAGGTAGTTGCTTTATCTGGACCCCCTTCTTTCTGGTATAAAGGAGAGGTAGTTGCTTTATCTGGACCCCCTTCTTTCTGGTATAAAGGAGAGGTAGTTGCTTTATCTGGACCCCCTTCTTTCGGGTATAAAGGAGAGGTAGTTGCTTTATCTGGACCCCCTTCTTTCGGGTATAAAGGAGAGGTAGTTGCTTTATCTGGACCCCCTTCTTTCTGGTATAAAGGAGAGGTAGTTGCTTTATCTGGACCCCTTCTTTCTGGTATAAAGGAGAGGTAGTTGCTTTATCTGGCTGGACCCCCCTTCTTTCGGGTATAAGGAGAGGTAGTTGCTTTATCTGGACCCCATTCTTTCCGGTATAAAGGAGAGGTAGTTGCTTTATCTGGACCCCTTCTTTCCGGTATAAAGGAGAGGTAGTTGCTTTATCTGGACCCCCTTCTTTCCGGTATAAAGGAGAGGTAGTTGCTTTATCTGGACCCCTTCTTTCGGGTATAAAGGAGAGGTAGTTGCTTTATCTGGACCCCTTCTTTCAGGTATAAAGGAGAGGTAGTTGCTTTATCTGGACCCCTTCTTTCGGGTATAAAGGAGAGGTAGTTGCTTTATCTGGACCCCTTCTTTCTGGTATAAAGGAGAGGTAGTTGCTTTATCTGGACCCCTTCTTTCTGGTATAAAGGAGAGGTAGTTGCTTTATCTTGACCCCCTTCTTTCGTGTATAAAGGAGAGGTAGTTGCTTTATCTGGACCCCCTTCTTTCCGGTATAAAGGAGAAGTAGTTGCTTTATCTGGACCCCCTTCTTTCGGGTATAAGGGAGAGGTAGTTGCTTTATCTGGACCCCTTCTTTTCGGTATAAAGGAGAGGTAGTTGCTTTATCTGGACCACCTTCTTTCCGGTATAAAGGAGAGGTAGTTGCTTTATCTGGACCCCCTTCTTTCGGGTATAAAGGAGAGGTAGTTGCTTTATCTGGATCCCATCTTTCGGGTATAAAGGAGAGGTAGTTGCTTTATCTGGACCCCCTTCTTTCTGGTATAAAGGAGAGGTAGTTGCTTTATCTGGACCCCTTCTTTTCGGTATAAAGGAGAGGTAGTTGCTTTATCTGGACCACCTTCTTTCGGGTATAAAGGAGAGGTAGTTGCTTTATCTGGACCCCCTTCTTTCTGGTATAAAGGAGAGGTAGTTGCTTTATCTGGACCCCTTCTTTTCGGTATAAAGGAGAGGTAGTTGCTTTATCTGGACCCCTTTCTTTCTGGTATAAAGGAGAGGTAGTTGCTTTATCTGGACCCCCTTCTTTCTGGTATAAAGGAGAGGTAGTTGCTTTATCTGGACCCCCTTCTTTCGGGTATAAAGGAGAGGTAGTTGCTTTATCTGGACCCCTTCTTTCCGGTATAAAGGAGAGGTATTTGCTCTATCTGGACCCCCTTCTTTCTGGTATAAAGGAGAGGTAGTTGCTTTATCTGGACCCCCTTCTTTCTGGTATAAAGGAGAGTTAGTTGCTTTATCTGGACCCCCTTCTTTCTGGTATGAAGGAGAGGTAGTTGCTTTATCTGGACCCCCTTCTTTCTGGTATAAAGGAGAGTTAGTTGCTTTATCTGGACCCCCTTCTTTCGGGTATGAAGGAGAGGTAGTTGCTTTATCTGGACCCCTTCTTTCGGGTATAAAGGAGAGGTAGTTGCTTTATCTGGACCCCTTCTTTCCGGTATAAAGGAGAGGTAGTTGCTCTATCTGGACCCCCTTCTTTCTGGTATAAAGGAGAGTTAGTTGCTTTATCTGGACCCCCTTCTTTCTGGTATGAAGGAGAGGTAGTTGCTTTATCTGGACCCCCTTCTTTCTGGTATAAAGGAGAGTTAGTTGCTTTATCTGGACCCCCTTCTTTCGGGTATGAAGGAGAGGTAGTTGCTTTATCTGGACCCCTTCTTTCGGGTATAAAGGAGAGGTAGTTGCTTTATCTGGACCCCTTCTTTCCGGTATAAAGGAGAGGTAGTTGCTTTATCTGGACCCCCTTCTTTCCGGTATAAAGGAGAGGTAGTTGCTTTATCTGGACCCCCTTCTTTCGGGTATAAAGGAGAGGTAGTTGCTTTATCTGGACCCCTTCTTTCAGGTATAAAGGAGAGGTAGTTGCTTTATCTGGACCCCTTCTTTCGGGTATAAAGGAGAGGTAGTTGCTTTATCTGGACCCCTTCTTTCCGGTATAAAGGAGAGGTAGTTGCTTTATCTGGACCCCTTCTTTCTGGTATAAAGGAGAGGTAGTTGCTTTATCTGGACCCCCTTCTTTCGGGTATAAAGGAGAGGTAGTTGCTTTATCTGGACCCCCTTCTTTCCGGTAAAAAGGAGAAGTAGTTGCTTTATCTGGACCCCCTTCTTTCGGGTATAAGGGAGAGGTAGTTGCTTTATCTGGACCCCTTCTTTTCGGTATAAAGGAGAGGTAGTTGCTTTATCTGGACCACCTTCTTTCCGGTATAAAGGAGAGGTAGTTGCTTTATCTGGACCCCCTTCTTTCGGGTATAAAGGAGAGGTAGTTGCTTTATCTGGATCCCCATCTTTCGGGTATAAAGGAGAGGTAGTTGCTTTATCTGGACCCCTTTCTTTCTGGTATAAAGGAGAGGTAGTTGCTTTATCTGGACCCCTTCTTTTCGGTATAAAGGAGAGGTAGTTGCTTTATCTGGACCACCTTCTTTCGGTATAAGGAAGAGGTAGTTGCTTTATCTGGACCCCCTTCTTTCTGGTATAAAGGAGGTAGTTGCTTTATCTGGACCCCTTCTTTTCGGTATAAAGGAGAGGTAGTTGCTTTATCTGGACCACCTTCTTTCCGGTATAAAGGAGAGGTAGTTGCTTTATCTGGACCCCCTTCTTTCGGGTATAAAGGAGAGGTAGTTGCTTTATCTGGATCCCCTTCTTTCGGGTATAAAGGAGAGGTAGTTGCTTTATCTGGACCCCCTTCTTTCTGGTATAAAGGAGAGGTAGTTGCTTTATCTGGACCCCCTTCTTTCCGGAATAAAAGAGAGGTAGTTGCTTTATCTGGACTCCCTTCTTTCGGGTATAAAGGAGAGGTAGTTGCTTTATCTGGACCCCCTTCTTTCCGGTACAAATGAGAGGTAGTTGCTTTATCTGGACCCCCTTATTTCCGGTATAAAGGAGAGGTAGTTGCTTTATCAGGACCCCCTTCTTTCGGGGATAAAGGAGAGGTAGTTGCTTTATCTGGACCCCCTTCTTTCTGGTATAAAGGAGAGGTAGTTGCTTTATCTGGACCCCCTTCTTTCGGGTATAAAGGAGAGGTAGTTGCTTTATCTGGACCCCTTCTTTCGGGTATAAAGGAGAGGTAGTTGCTTTATCTGGACCCCTTCTTTCCGGTATAAAGGAGAGGTAGTTGCTTTATCTGGACCCCCTTCTTTCCGGAATAAAGGAGAGGTAGTTGCTTTATCTGGACCCCTTCTTTCGGGTATAAAGGAGAGGTAGTTGCTTTATTTGGACCCCTTCTTTCGGTATAAAGGAGAGGTAGTGTCTTTATCTGGACCCCTTCTTTCCGGTATAAAGGAGAGGTAGTTGCTTTATCTGGACCCCTTCTTTCGGGTATAAAGGAGAGGTAGTTGCTTTATCTGGACCCCCTTCTTTCCGGTAAAAAGGAGAGGTAGTTGCTTTATCAGGACCCCTTCTTTCGGGGATAAGGAGAGGTAGTTGCTTTATCTGGACCCCCTTCTTTCGGTATAAAGGAGAGGTAGTTGCTTTATCTGGACCCTTCTTTCAGGTATAAAGGAGAGGTAGTTGCTTTATCTGGACCCCTTCTTTCGGGTATAAAGGAGAGGTAGTTGCTTTATCTGGACCCCTTCTTTCCGGTATAAAGGAGAGGTAGTTGCTTTATCTGGACCCCTTCTTTCCGGAATAAAGGAGAGGTAGTTGCTTTATCTGGACCCCTTCTTTCGGGTATAAAGGAGAGGTAGTTGCTTTATTTGGGCCCCTTCTTTCCGGTATAAAGAAGAGGTAGTTGCTTTATCTGGACCCCTTCTTTCTGGTATAAAGGAGAGGTAGTTGCTTTATCTGGACCCCTTCTTTCGGGTATAAAGGAGAGGTAGTTGCTTTTATCTGGACCCCTTCTTTCCGGTGTAAAGGAGAAGTAGTTGCTTTATCTGGACCCCATTCTTTCGGGTATAAAGGAGAGGTAGTTGCTTTATCTGGACCCCCTTCTTTCCGGTATAAAGGAGAGGTAGTTGCTTTATCTGGACCCCTTTCTTTCCGGTATAAAGGAGAGGTAGTTGCTTTATCTGGACCCCCTTCTTTCCGGTATAAAGGAGAGGTAGTTGCTTTATCTGGACCCCTTTCTTTCTGGTATAAAGGAGAGGTAGTTGCTTTATCTGGACCCCTTCTTTCCGGTATAAAGGAGAGGTAGTTGCTTTATCTGGACCCCCTTCTTTCCGGTATAAAGGAGAGGTAGTTGCTTTATCTGGACCCCTTTCTTTCTGGTATAAAGGAGAGGTAGTTGCTTTATCTGGACCCCTTTTTTCCCGGTATAAAGGAGAGGTAGTTGCTTTATCTGGACCCCCTTCTTTCCGGTATAAAGGAGAGGTAGTTGCTTTATCTGGACCCCTTTCTTTCTGGTATAAAGGAGAGGTAGTTGCTTTATCTGGACCCCTTCTTTCCGGTATAAAGGAGAGGTAGTTGCTTTATCTGGACCCCCTTCTTTCCGGTGTAAAGGAGAGGTAGTTGCTTTATCTGGACCCCCGTCTTTCTGGTATAAAGGAGAGGTAGTTGCTTTATCTGGACCCCCTTCTTTCGGGTATAAAGGAGAGGTAGTTGCTTTATCTGGACCCCCTTCTTTCCGGTATAAAGAAGAGGTAGTTGCTTTATCTGGACCCCTTTCTTTCTGGTATAAAGGAGAGGTAGTTGCTTTATCTGGACCCCTTCTTTCCGGTATAAAGGAGAGGTAGTTGCTTTATCTGGACCCCCTTCTTTCCGGTATAAAGGAGAGGTAGTTGCTTTATCTGGACCCCCTTCTTTCTGGTATAAAGGAGAGGTAGTTGCTTTATCTGGACCCCCTTCTTTCCGGTATAAAGGAGAGGTAGTTGCTTTATCTGGACCCCCTTCTTTCCGGTATAGAGGAGAGGTAGTTGCTTTATCTGGACCCCCTTCTTTCTGGTATAATGGAGAGGTAGTTGCTTTATCTGGACCCCTTCTTTCCGGTATAAAGGAGAGGTAGTTGCTTTATGTGGACCCCCTTCTTTCTGGTGTAAAGGAGAGGTAGTTGCTTTATCTGGACCCCCTTCTTTCCGGTATAATGGAGAGGTAGTTGCTTTATCTGGACCCCATTCTTTCCGGTATAAAGGAGAGGTAGTTGCTTTATCTGGACCCCTTCTTTCCGGTATAAAGGAGAGGTAGTTGCTTTATCTGGACCCCCTTCTTTCCGGTATAAAGGTGAGGTAGTTGCTTTATCTGGACCCCTTCTTTCCGGTATAAAGGTGAGGTAGTTGCTTTATCTGGACCCCTTCTTTCCGGTATAAAGGAGAGGTAGTTGCTTTATCTGGACCCCCTTCTTTCGGGTATAAAGGAGAGGTAGTTGCTTTATATGGACCCCTTCTTTCCGGTATAAAGGAGAGGTAGTTGCTTTATCTGGACCCCTTTCTTTCTGGTATAAAGGAGAGGTAGTTGCTTTATCTGTACCCCCTTCTTTCTGGTATAAAGGAGAGGTAGTTGCTTTATCTGGACCCCCTTCTTTCGGGTATAAAGGAGAGGTAGTTGCTTTATCTGGACCCCTTCTTTCCGGTATAAAGGAGAGGTATTTGCTCTATCTGGACCCCCTTCTTTCTGGTGTAAAGGAGAGGTAGTTGCTTTATCTGGACCCCCTTCTTTCCGGTATAAAGGAGAGGTAGTTGCTTTATCTGGACCCCCTTCTTTCTGGTATAAAGGAGAGGTAGTTGCTTTATCTGGACCCCCTTCTTTCTGGTATAAAGGAGAGTTAGTTGCTTTATCTGGACCCCCTTCTTTCGGGTATGAAGGAGAGGTAGTTGCTTTATCTGGACCCCCTTCTTTCTGGTATAAAGGAGAGGTAGTTGCTCTATCTGGACCCCCTTCTTTCTGGTATAAAGGAGAGGTAGTTGCTTTATCTGGACCCCCTTCTTTCTGGTATAAAGGAGAGTTAGTTGCTTTATCTGGACCCCCTTCTTTCGGGTATGAAGGAGAGGTAGTTGCTTTATCTGGACCCCTTCTTTCGGGTATAAAGGAGAGGTAGTTGCTTTATCTGGACCCCTTCTTTCGGTATAAAGGAGAGGTAGTTGCTTTATCTGGACCCCTTCTTTCCGGTATAAAGGAGAGGTAGTTGCTTATCTGGACCCCTTCTTTCCGGGTATAAAGGAGAGGTAGTTGCTTTATCTGGACCCCTTCTTTCAGGTATAAAGGAGAGGTAGTTGCTTTATCTGGACCCCTTCTTTCGGGTATAAAGGAGAGGTAGTTGCTTTATCTGGACCCCTTCTTTCTGGTATAAAGGAGAGGTAGTTGCTTTATCTGGACCCCTTCTTTCTGGTATAAAGGAGAGGTAGTTGCTTTATCTTGACCCCCTTCTTTCGTGTATAAAGGAGAGGTAGTTGCTTTATCTGGACCCCCTTCTTTCCGGTATAAAGGAGAGGTAGTTGCTTTATCTGGACCCCCTTCTTTCGGGTATAAGGGAGAGGTAGTTGCTTTATCTGGACCCCTTCTTTTCGGTATAAAGGAGAGGTAGTTGCTTTATCTGGACCCCCTTCTTTTCCGGTATAAAGGAGAGGTAGTTGCTTATCTGGACCCCCTTCTTTCGGGTATAAAGGAGAGGTAGTTGCTTTATCTGGATCCCATCTTTCGGGTATAAAGGAGAGGTAGTTGCTTTATCTGGACCCCCTTCTTTCTGGTATAAAGGAGAGGTAGTTGCTTTATCTGGACCCCCTTCTTTCGGTATAAAGGAGAGGTAGTTGCTTTATCTGGACCCCTTCTTTTCGGTATAAAGGAGAGGTAGTTGCTTTATCTGGACCCCCTTCTTTCTGGTATAAAGGAGAGGTAGTTGCTTTATCTGGACCCCTTCTTTTCGGTATAAAGGAGAGGTAGTTGCTTTATCTGGACCCCTTTCTTTCTGGTATAAAGGAGAGGTAGTTGCTTTATCTGGACCCCCTTCTTTCTGGTATAAAGGAGAGGTAGTTGCTTTATCTGGACCCCTTCTTTCGGGTATGAAGGAGAGGTAGTTGCTTTATCTGGACCCCTTCTTTCCGGTATAAAGGAGAGGTAGTTGCTCTATCTGGACCCCCTTCTTTCTGGTATAAAGGAGAGGTAGTTGCTTTATCTGGACCCCCTTCTTTCTGGTATAAAGGAGAGGTAGTTGCTTTATCTGGACCCCCTTCTTTCTGGTATGAAGGAGAGGTAGTTGCTTTATCTGGACCCCCTTCTTTCTGGTATAAAGGAGAGTTAGTTGCTTTATCTGGACCCCCTTCTTTCGGGTATGAAGGAGAGGTAGTTGCTTTATCTGGACCCCTTCTTTCGGGTATAAAGGAGAGGTAGTTGCTTTATCTGGACCCCCTTCTTTCCGGTATAAAGGAGAGGTAGTTGCTTTATCTGGACCCCTTCTTTCGGGTATAAAGGAGAGGTAGTTGCTTTATCTGGACCCCTTCTTTCGGGTATAAAGGAGAGGTAGTTGCTTTATCTGGACCCCTTCTTTCAGGTATAAAGGAGAGGTAGTTGCTTTATCTGGACCCCTTCTTTCGGGTATAAAGGAGAGGTAGTTGCTTTATCTGGACCCCTTCTTTCCGGTATAAAGGAGAGGTAGTTGCTTTATCTGGACCCCTTCTTTCTGGTATAAAGGAGAGGTAGTTGCTTTATCTGGACCCCCTTCTTTCGGGTATAAAGGAGAGGTAGTTGCTTTATCTGGACCCCCTTCTTTCCGGTAAAAAGGAGAAGTAGTTGCTTTATCTGGACCCCCTTCTTTCGGTATAAAGGGAGAGGTAGTTGCTTTATCTGGACCCCTTCTTTTTGGTATAAAGGAGAGGTAGTTGCTTTATCTGGACCACCTTCTTTCCGGTATAAAGGAGAGGTAGTTGCTTTATCTGGACCCCCTTCTTTCGGGTATAAAGGAGAGGTAGTTGCTTTATCTGGATCCCCATCTTTCGGGTATAAAGGAGAGGTAGTTGCTTTATCTGGACCCCTTTCTTTCTGGTATAAAGGAGAGGTAGTTGCTTTATCTGGACCCCTTCTTTTCGGTATAAAGGAGAGGTAGTTGCTTTATCTGGACCACCTTCTTTCTGGTATAAAGGAGAGGTAGTTGCTTTATCTGGACCCCCTTCTTTCTGGTATAAAGGAGAGGTAGTTGCTTTATCTGGACCCCTTCTTTTCGGTATAAAGGAGAGGTAGTTGCTTTATCTGGACCACCTTCTTTCCGGTATAAAGGAGAGGTAGTTGCTTTATCTGGACCCCCTTCTTTCGGGTATAAAGGAGAGGTAGTTGCTTTATCTGGATCCCCTTCTTTCGGGTATAAAGGAGAGGTAGTTGCTTTATCTGGACCCCCTTCTTTCTGGTATAAAGGAGAGGTAGTTGCTTTATCTGGACCCCCTTCTTTCCGGAATAAAAGAGAGGTAGTTGCTTTATCTGGACTCCCTTCTTTCGGGTATAAAGGAGAGGTAGTTGCTTTATCTGGACCCCCTTCTTTCCGGTACAAATGAGAGGTAGTTGCTTTATCTGGACCCCCTTATTTCCGGTATAAAGGAGAGGTAGTTGCTTTATCAGGACCCCCTTCTTTCGGGGATAAAGGAGAGGTAGTTGCTTTATCTGGACCCCCTTCTTTCTGGTATAAAGGAGAGGTAGTTGCTTTATCTGGACCCCCTTCTTTCGGGTATAAAGGAGAGGTAGTTGCTTTATCTGGACCCCTTCTTTCGGGTATAAAGGAGAGGTAGTTGCTTTATCTGGACCCCTTCTTTCCGGTATAAAGGAGAGGTAGTTGCTTTATCTGGACCCCCTTCTTTCCGGAATAAAGGAGAGGTAGTTGCTTTATCTGGACCCCTTCTTTCGGGTATAAAGGAGAGGTAGTTGCTTTATTTGGACCCCTTCTTTCGGTATAAAGGAGAGGTAGTGTCTTTATCTGGACCCCTTCTTTCTGGTATAAAGGAGAGGTAGTTGCTTTATCTGGACCCCTTCTTTCGGGTATAAAGGAGAGGTAGTTGCTTTATCTGGACCCCCTTCTTTCCGGTAAAAAGGAGAGGTAGTTGCTTTATCAGGACCCCCTTCTTTCGGGGATAAAGGAGAGGTAGTTGCTTTATCTGGACCCCCTTCTTTCTGGTATAAAGGAGAGGTAGTTGCTTTATCTGGACCCCCTTCTTTCGGGTATAAAGGAGAGGTAGTTGCTTTATCTGGACCCCTTCTTTCGGGTATAAAGGAGAGGTAGTTGCTTTATCTGGACCCCTTCTTTCCGGTATAAAGGAGAGGTAGTTGCTTTATCTGGACCCCCTTCTTTCCGGAATAAAGGAGAGGTAGTTGCTTTATCTGGACCCCTTCTTTCGGGTATAAAGGAGAGGTAGTTGCTTTATTTGGACCCCTTCTTTCCGGTATAAAGGAGAGGTAGTTGCTTTATCTGGACCCCTTCTTTCTGGTATAAAGGAGAGGTAGTTGCTTTATCTGGACCCCTTCTTTCGGGTATAAAGGAGAGGTAGTTGCTTTATCTGGATCCCCTTCTTTCCGGTGTAAAGGAGAAGTAGTTGCTTTATCTGGACCCCATTCTTTCGGGTATAAAGGAGAGGTAGTTGCTTTATCTGGACCCCCTTCTTTCCGGTATAAAGGAGAGGTAGTTGCTTTATCTGGACCCCTTTCTTTCCGGTATAAAGGAGAGGTAGTTGCTTTATCTGGACCCCCTTCTTTCCGGTATAAAGGAGAGGTAGTTGCTTTATCTGGACCCCTTTCTTTCTGGTATAAAGGAGAGGTAGTTGCTTTATCTGGACCCCCTTCTTTCCGGTATAAAGGAGAGGTAGTTGCTTTATCTGGACCCCCTTCTTTCCGGTATAAAGGAGAGGTAGTTGCTTTATCTGGACCCCTTTCTTTCTGGTATAAAGGAGAGGTAGTTGCTTTATCTGGACCCCTTTTTTCCCGGTATAAAGGAGAGGTAGTTGCTTTATATGGACCCCTTCTTTCCGGTATAAAGGAGAGGTAGTTGCTTTATCTGGACCCCTTTCTTTCTGGTATAAAGGAGAGGTAGTTGCTTTATCTGGACCCCTTCTTTCCGGTATAAAGGAGAGGTAGTTGCTTTATCTGGACCCCCTTCTTTCTGGTATAAAGGAGAGGTAGTTGCTTTATCTGGACCCCCTTCTTTCCGGTATAAAGGAGAGGTAGTTGCTTTATCTGGACCCCCTTCTTTCCGGTATAAAGGAGAGGTAGTTGCTTTATCTGGACCCCCTTCTTTCCGGTATAAAGGAGAGGTAGTTGCTTTATCTGGACCCCCTTCTTTCCGGTATAAAGGAGAGGTAGTTGCTTTATCTGGACCCCTGCTTTCCGGTATAAAGGAGAGGTAGTTGCTTTATCTGGACCCCTTCTTTCTGGTATAAAGGAGAGGTAGTTGCTTTATCTGGACCCCCTTCTTTCGGGTATAAAGGAGAGGTAGTTGCTTTATCTGGACCCCTTCTTTCGGGTATAAAGGAGAGGTAGTTGCTTTATCTGGACCCCCTTCTTTCCGGTATAAAGGAGAGGTAGTTGCTTTATCTGGACCCCTGCTTTCCGGTATAAAGGAGAGGTAGTTGCTTTATCTGGACCCCTTCTTTCTGGTATAAAGGAGAGGTAGTTGCTTTATCTGGACCCCCTTCTTTCGGGTATAAAGGAGAGGTAGTTGCTTTATCTGGACCCCCTTCTTTCCGGTATAAAGGAGAGGTAGTTGCTTTATCTGGACCCCCTTCTTTCCGGTATAAAGGAGAGGTAGTTGCTTTATCTGGACCCCCTTCTTTCCGGTATAAAGGAGAGGTAGTTGCTTTATCTGGACCCCCTTCTTTCGGGTATAAAGGAGAGGTAGTTGCTTTATCTGGACCCCCTTCTTTCGGGTATAAAGAGAGGTAGTTGCTTTATCTGGACCCCCTTCTTTCGGGTATAAAGGAGAGGTAGTTGCTTTATCTGGACCCCCTTCTTTCCGGTATAAAGGAGAGGTAGTTGCTTTATCTGGACCCCCTTCTTTCCGGTATAAAGGAGAGGTAGTTGCTTTATCTGGACCCCCTTCTTTCTGGTATAAAGGAGAGGTAGTTGCTTTATCTGGACCCCCTTCTTTC
Source organism: Paralithodes platypus (assembly GCA_032716605.1). Classification (NCBI taxonomy): domain Eukaryota; kingdom Metazoa; phylum Arthropoda; class Malacostraca; order Decapoda; family Lithodidae; genus Paralithodes; species Paralithodes platypus. The sequence goes on along the minus strand of CM064571.1, from coordinate 4,522,455 downwards.
TGGTATAAAGGAGAGGTAGTTGCTTTATCTGGACCCCTTCTTTCTGGTATAAAGGAGAGGTAGTTGCTTTATCTGGACCCCCTTCTTTCTGGTATAAAGGAGAGGTAGTTGCTTTATCTGGACCCCTTCTTTCCGGTATAAAGGAGAGGTAGTTGCTTTATCTGGACCCCCTTCTTTCTGGTATAAAGGAGAGGTAGTTGCTTTATCTGGACCCCCTTCTTTCTGGTATAAAGGAGAGGTAGTTGCTTTATCTGGACCCCCTTCTTTCGGGTATAAAGGAGAGATAGTTGCTTTATCTGGACCCCTTCTTTCCCAGGTTTAGTCCATTAGTTTTGAGATTTTAAGACGTTCGGCCCATTAATTTGTTGATTAATTAATGTGTTAATTTGTAAATGTGTTGTTTGTTTAAGGGAGCCCACCTCGCTTTTTTTCTCTTTCTCTCCCTCTCTCTTTGGCTTGTATCCATTCGGCCCCATTCAGCCTACTATTTTAAGACGTTTAAGGTGTCCAGGTGTCAATATTTTCCTGGCGAGCGGTAGTGAGCCAGCATATATATATTTTTGTTTTGACAGCAAGCTAAATTTGTACATTTTTCGATAGAAATTTTTTTCCGGCGAAGCCGGGTTTCTCCATACAATGCTAGTTCGCTATCGCTCGCCATGAAAAAATCAACACCTGGATGAGGATAAACGTCTTAAAACAGTTGGCTGAATGGGGCCGAATGGATACAATACAGGGAAAGAGAGAAAGGAGAGAAAGATAACAAAAAACGGTGACCTCCCCTTAACTCGTATTGGAAGAGATCTTGGGCTACTTATTGCATCAGGAAGGGTATACTAAATATAACTTTTATTACCGGTATCATACTATCTTTCACCCACAATTGTGCACAAATCCACGGACAGTTGGTGCCCAAGAATTACATTTCGCAGGTGCCCCAACAAACTAAAATTAACTAGAAAGTTCCCTCAGTTGAATGCGTAAATTAAGATGCCCTCGAAACACAAATGAGCTTAAGGTGCCCTCAAAACACAATTGAACCAGAGAGAACCAATACTTGTTCGCGTTGTGCCGCACATATCGTACATAGGGGCCACCCTGGGGATTTGCCTAGTGTAACTGAGGAACAGTCAGAGAAAACAGTCCCCGAGGTAGCACCGCCCCAACTAGAGCCTACATAGTCGCTGAACCGTAATACTCCTTACCAAGGTCCAGGGTAGCCGCCTGCCGGCGGACGGGTGTATATCACAATTTGTCTGAGATGAAGTCAAAGTTAGTGAGAAGCCCTTTCCTTTACGTGTCCGCCTCTGGGCTAGTGGTGTTTGCATACCACCCCTGAGCTGGTGATCACGTGCCTACTAGGTTTCATTGTATCCCATTCCTTATCCAGAAGGTGGTATCATGTATGCACATCGCCGGGGGAAGGGAGAGCTTCGAGACTCGTTTCCCGGCGTGTGTTTGCTTGGGCCGGCGCAGTCCGGTCGCACAGAAGACATAAGGAGGTGCAGCCAACCTGTGGGAACAACCAATAATTCCAGCCTCGGAACCCTGTTGCACTAGCATGGCCGAGGGGGAGAGGAGGATGTAGGGTGGAAGAAAAGACTGACTATTAGTCATTGAAAAGAATTTGTCTAGTAGCTGGGACGTTGACCACTTGTCCGCCGGCAGCTGCACCACATAGGGGAGACCTTTATTGCGGAGTCTCCCCCTGCAATTTACAAATTACCTTCACATCTCTCTCTGATGGTCATCAAAAAGTTTGTGGGTTAAGAAGACTGGAGAGAACAAAATTCTATTATAAGCATTCATAGGTAATCCCTGAGCCATACCAAGTCTGAGTAGCTACCGTGATCTGACTGCCTCAAATAAGGCCGTTCTGATTTCGGTGATAGTACGAGCCGGGGAAGGGAGGAGATATTGTTGAAAGGCTTTGACCAATTCCTCCTTCTGCCGAGGGGGGTCCGGCACGGATTTAGCAATAGCCAGGGCCGTATCCCTAGTTAAAAGGAAACTAATAAACTTGCGATGGGCATTATCTCTAACTAGAAATTCCCGTTGGGGTTCAATAGGTTCTGGAGCAATTAAGGGCAGGGGAAAATCCCCTACTGTTAACTGGGGGGGCTATGAGGAAATAAAAAATAGGCAGCGGGACCCCACCCGGTTGTTGTCGTAGCCAGTCAAACTCGGTAATGGGGGGAGGAGGAACTGGGGACAAAGGGTTAGATGTAATATCTATCGCAAATTGCTAAAGCTCCCGATCCCGCGTTACCTAAGGGCCATCGCCCACCTCACCCAGATTCAGCTCCCTTCGGTCTCGGTGGGGACCACATCTGTGAAACTTGAGGGAAGGCGCTTTCCACTGGGAAAGGGAATGACACCCATTAATGCCACAACGTTCATTACAATCAGGGCAAAGAGGAGTGTCTGGGTAAGGGGGGTCCTGAACCGTGGGAACCGGCGGAAAGGGAGTCAGTTGGCCAGGAATATATACAAAATAACGGTAATTAGCAGGACCAGGTCTAGCATAGATAGGGACCTGTAACACGTTACCCTGAGCATCTTTAGCTCTAAAGACCTGCCGTCTGTTGACTTCTATCGCCCACTCTACCGGCACTGGGACCTCCCCGTGTGTCGACCTATGACCTTCCCCTTTTGACAAGGCGGTCACCGGAAGCCAGAGGTACCCTGGCTCCTTCAGGACTTGAGATTGTGCAAGTGACTGTGGTAAAATTGGGGGGGCATAGCAGAGGAGTGAGTGGTTGGGGGAACAGTAGGGCCCGCGGACTACCGGACCGTTGGTTCCTGGTCAAAGAAGGGGACATATAAGATTGAGTGTCATCGGAACCGACAGAACTATCCTGTCGGAGACCTTCAGTCCGGGAAACCACACTAGTGTCAATTCTACAGGAGGGGGACCTATGGGAGGTAGAGGCAAGTAACTAAGCATCCGCCGGTAATCCCTGATTGGGCCGACCGGCGGAAGGGGGAGTTACGTTAGAAGACTGTAAATCTACAAACCCTGGGTAAATAGACACCGGGGTTTGAGGCCGGATTACAATTTGTTCCGGCAACGAACCTGGGATAGCTCCTAAGATCGGAGGCCGAATCTCTTTCACCGTAGTGAGAGGAATCACCGGGATAATCGGCGTAGGACCCGTAGTCAATGGTTGGGTGATTATTCGTTCAGTTGTCGCCCCAGCGGAGGAGGTGGGCTGAAGGGGACCGCCTTTATTGACATGAGTAGGGTGAGGTATAGGTAAACTCGTAGGTGGTCCCAGTGTCTGAGAGGGGGTTTGGCCGTGTTTTATAGCACACTGACGGATCACCTTCTGTAACAAGTAATTTAGTTGGTCAGTCATAAAACCTGGGGGATTAGGACGTTTAGGGGGCCTAACCTGTTGGTCTATTTGTACTAAATTTGCTGTGTTTAACCTAGGACTGGGGCCTAGTGCCTGACTGCTACTAGCTGTGGACGGTTGGCTCGAACTAATGGCCGGCGACTCTTGGTCGCGCGGCGGCGGCGGTTCCCGAGCGACCGTAAGGTGAGGCCCAGTGTTATTGGGGGCAAAACCGAAACCTGGCTGGACCCTAGATGGTGGATGGGCCGCTGCGTAATGCTTAGTGGTCGTAACCGTGTCTAATGTAACAGAACAAGGAGATTGAGTAGGGTTAAGAGCCCTATCATCCTGAGGACTGTGTCTATTAACTAAAACCAGTTTGGAACCTTGGAGTCTAACTTGTACAGATTTCCTTATTCTGGTGGCAGCGTGGGGGTGGCCGGCGTCCGCCCCGAGGAGGCCGGAGAAAACCCCCGACGTTCCCGAGGCGGGCATCGGAGGCACCGGCCGTGTTACTGTATGATCTACTTGCGATGAAGCAGGGATCTCTCTAGTTATCTTAATACTGCATGGAGGACTAGAGAGCCTGAGGATTTTGTCAGGCAGAAACTCCGAGCTGGCCTTTCACCGCAGGCGGCCCGCCGGTGGATCTGGGAGGACAGGCCCATGACATTCCGGTGACACAGAGCGGCTCCTCTTGGATGGGGGAGAGGAGCTCTGAGCCGATGTTGTGGAGGAATTGGGAGACGCAAGGGTCAACAAGGGTATTGGGGGGTTCTGAGATTGGGGAGCTATGTGTTCATCAAATGAATATAACTGGACCACCCTTAACAATTCCGGATTATCACATGAAAGTTCTACGTTAGCTACTCGAGAAGCATAATCCGTAAACTTGGTCCTAATTTCAATTAGAGTGAGCAAACAAGATGTATCTTGGCCCGCGAGCCATTCCTCAAACAAATCTGAACAGACTGGACACGTGCGAGATGTCCACATGAAAGAAGCTTTATCTAAACATTTTATACACCGGATACACAGTCTATGCGCTGGTACCGGGACAAGAATGCATGTGGGAGTTGAGCAGATAGTGAACCAGGACATGATTACAGAGGCTCCTCTCCCCGGCGGGAATGTCGCAGTAGTAGGATGTCCTGGGGGGTCGCCTGGAAAGATAAAATTTCCAGGAATCAGTGCTCATTAGGATATACCGAGGGGGCCTCACACATCCTATCCCCATGGGGCAGGAAGAAACAGTAGGCCACGGCCTTCCTCTTTATTCCCACCCCTAAGGTGGTGCCACGCCTCCTCTCATGCCCCTTGTAAACATGAGAAGAGGTGTACACTGCAGAGAGCTAACCCATGACATGGGTCGTGGTTGGGTAAGCCAACTGGCGGCGGGCAGCACTGTTAAAGCAAACTCCATAGCCGCCGCCGGTGCGTTTACCAACTGGGCCGCGAGCAACACAGGGTAAACGTTACACTATGAGAGCACCGGCTCATGACCTAGGTCATAGGCACTCCTGGCGGCGGGTATCGGCATGTTTTGCGAAACAAACGCCACCCGCCGTCAGAACGTTTCAACACTAAGCCGCCGGTAATGATGGTGTAAACTTTAAAAAGGGCCAGCGAGCGCGCCGCAACCATGTGTTACACGGAAAACCAAGTTTCCGCCGGACCTGCAAGGTCGCCGGAACGGGGAGGACGAGGCGCCCTACCTCCCATTGACAGAGCCACAACAAGGAAAAAGAGAGGGACCCAGCAAACGCCGGCATGGTGGACCGAACCAACAGCCGCAAAACAGAGGCCGGCGGGTCAAAAGGGGAAATCACTCGGAGCAAAGCATAACAACGAGAGAAACCACCTAACTCTCAAGCAAACCCTGACGTAGGACGCCTCCCAGGACCCCCGGAAAGTGGAACACCAACCAACAGGGAGTCCCAAGAAAGAAAGGGGACACAATAATTAACAACAAGATAAAAATAACGCTACTCCCCAAACACTAGATAACCTACAGGCTTAACCAGAAAGAATTGTCGAACGACGACATGAATGAACTATGAGAAAAGAGCCAAAAAGGGCGAAGAGATTGCCCCCGAATGGGGCCTCTCAGCAGGCTCGGACGCCAGAAGATCCCACAGCCACGTGTGACAATCTATATCTGGCGTGTCTGCAAAAGAACAAAGACAGGGTCCCACGACAATAAGCTGAACAAAGGAACAGCTATTAAACACTGAAAGGAAGCCTCCTAACTAAAGAGAAAGCAAAAACTAAGGCGCATAGCAACAAGAAACACCACGTGTGTGGCGACAATATGAACACAATAAGTCAGCGCCTAAACGTACCCTAATTTAACACTTCCTGCGGGCCAACAATAACACAACCCGTGCTAGCTAGTCTAAACCCTGCTCACTATCTCCCAAATATATACAAATGAGTAAGGACTCACTAGAGGAGAGCGAACGTCGAATGAAGCCGGAGTGCGGGGGCACATGTGTAGACAGTAGGCCCGCGAGGATGAGAAGGGACGAATTGTGCACTTGGCGAGAGGTGGTAAGAAGCCACAACACAAGAAAATCCACCGAATGTGGGAAGCTTGTTGATAACAGTGTTTAAGTGTTTAAATTTTTCCTTTTTTACTCTTATTTTTTACGAAGGTTTTTTCGTAGTGGGTACCCGATCTGTGACGACACCAAAAGAGAAGTAGCATTGCACTTATGAAGATGACTCTTTTTCTTCCTCGCGGCGGTTGATTCAAACGACTGACGTGGTGTTGATTGGAGACTATTATACTAATAGGCATAATCGTCAATGATGGAGGGGCCACTATTAAATATAGAATATTAATTACAACTTGAAATATAAAGCCAATACAATGACGATGCTTTCAACTCCTTCAGCACCATGACGTTTGTTTACCTTTGATTCTGGCTAAAATTCGGCGATGATGTTCAGTTTAAGTTAAAAAGGATCTATGTTATTAATTTGTATTTTTTTGAGATCATTAACCCACTTGAGTCGTAGAGGTAGATCATAAACTAAAGAAAATCGTCTAATGGCAACCAGAATATGAGGACAATTACGTAATGGTAGTGAAGGGGCAGAACGTGCGTGGTCTTATACTGTTGGGGCTAGATGAAGGGTTCGCAGTAATATACATTGTTCTATGTTTATTTTCTTTCGGCTTTGATGGTTAAGGGGGGATGAGCCAGTTTTTCTGACCCCCTTCTCCCTCGTGTTTAGCCTCATTGGGTTTTTTTAGATTTTAGGACGTTCGGCCCATTAGTTTGGTGAATTTAAGACTTTACGCCCATTTCTTTGTCAATATTAAGAACTTTCGTGCCATTTAGGTGTCGATTTCTTCCTGGCGCGCGATAGGGAGCCTGCAATTTTAAGAGTAGATGGCTTTCGGCCGGGACACTTTTCTACCGATTTTTTTTTTAAATTTATCTTGAAAGGGGCTCTAGGGGAATTTTTGTTTACAGCTTAATGGAGGTCTAGGGAGGAACTAAACAAATATAAAAGAATAAAACAATTAACACATAAATACGCGCATCTCCCCTTAATGTTTTTAGTTTTCCACACAACCACCAAGGACTTTCAGAAAGGGAACAACTCACTGCAACCACTTTAAAGGGGGATGGTCATCGTGCTGATAAATATAATACATGTAATGTTTTTGTTACAGTGGTTATAATACATTACACCAAGCATGTGTAAAGTTGTCATTGGCTTGTGCAATTTACACATACCAGAGATTATCGGTTTGAGAACACAGGTTATTTTTTGGTCGATTTATTCATTCATTTTTAGTTTTTAGTTTCCTCCTTAGATCTCCATCAAGCTTAAACAAACATCCCGAAGACCCACTTTTCTAGATACATTTGTACGTTTTTCGGTAGAAATCAATTATAGGCTCTATAGGATAAAATCGACACTTAAATGGCACGAAAGGTCTTGATATTGACGAAGAAATGGGGCGATAAGTTTTAAAATCGCCAAACTAATAGGGCTAAGCATAAGGGAGAAGGGAATCGAGAAAAAGACGACCTCCCCCTTAATGCAACTTTGAGTACGACCTAGCTCACCACTCACTCGGTAAATGTGAGGGCGGCAGTTCACTAAACCATGATTTATGGAACAACGTTATTTTTTTTTTTTTTTTTTTTTTTAAGAGACAATGAACGGAGGAAGGAAAAACACAGATAAAACAAAAAGGTCCATGTGCCTAAAGGCATCCTCCATTCATAAAATATTTGTAACAACTGGATTTAAACATTTGTAGATTGTAAGTTTGTGGAAAGCAATTCGAGGGAAGTGAATTCCAAAGAGTAGTAGCTCTGGGGATAAATGAATTCTGATAAGCAGAAGTTCTGCATTGTGGAGGAGAAAGTGTAAATTCATGGGCGCTCTCAGCTGCCCTAGTTCTACGGGGAAAGATGTGGAGAGGCGGCACAATTGAAGCAAGTTCCTCGGAACAATTGCTGTGAAAATATCTGTAGAATAATGCAAGGGATGCAACGTTTCTTCGTATGGATAATGTAGGAAGGTCCTGTGTGATTGCAGGGTTATTGATTAATCTAATAGCTTTATTTTGAATTTTGTCCAACTGCCTCAATGCAACCACTCCACTTCCACCCCACAGAGGTGAACAGTAATCCATCTGAGAACGCACATGACTTTTATATATCACGGCCAACTGCTCGTCAGTGAAGAATTCTCGAACTCTGTACAGGAGTCCCAGTTTTTTAGAGGCATTCTTAGCAATGCTTCTAACATAATGTGTCCAGCTCAAGTTAGTAGTTAATGTTACACCGAGAATGTCAATACTAGGGGAAGTGGGAATATTTACATCATTAAAAAATATATGGGAGTCAGTGAGATTCTGTCGGTTAGAAAATTGAATGTATTTGGTTTTCTGTGCATTAAAGGAAACTAGATTATTTTGTCCCCATTCATTAATTCTAGAAAGGTCCTGGTTCAGAGAAATTGCAGTGTTTATTTTTGAATTTATAAGATCGGGTTGGGTGAAAGAATTGGTAAATGTGAAGGAACTGTGGAGTGTTGAGTCATCTGCGTAGGAATGTATTGGATTATGAGTGGTAGATATGAGATCATTGATATGAATGAGGAACAAAATTGGGGCCACAACTGATCCCTGGGGAACACCAGCATTTATTGAGTGAAATTGAGAATAAAGGCCATCTACCATTACACGATTTTTTCTGTTATGAAGATAAGAAGAAATTAGTGGAACTAATGATGCAAGGCCGTAGTGTGACATCTTCAACAATAAGGATTGATGCCAGACTCTATCAAATGCCTTTGATATATCCAGTGCTATTGTATGTGTTTCACCATGTTGGTCTGTAGCTTGGTTGATTTGATGCGTAAGAAGGCAAAGCATGTCTGCAGTTGATCGACATCGTCTAAAACCATATTGCCTATAGTTTGGGAAATTACGTTTTTCTCGTCCCGGGGAATTCAGTTCATGTTTACCTGACTAACATGACGAGGGAGAACATATCCTTACGGAAATAAAATTTTGTTTTGCAAATAATACATTACGCAAAGTAATACCCATCATTTCCACTATGTTATCTGGATGAGCCTTTTATGGTCCGATCTATGTATAATTCAAAACTGGTTCTTTGATTCTTAACGCTGCAAACTGATAGAATTGAATAGAAGCTAGACATTGTACTATATAAAGCGTACATCATCAAGACACTTTCATGATCATTTCGTACTATATTCTTATAATATTCTCATATTAGGAGTAACACTAGGTGAAATTATTAATACTTGTTGTAATACTTATTTTCTAATTCTCAGTATACTACTAAGGTGAGAATAATTCGACAGTTGTTCAGAAGTTCGTATCCTTTATTTAACAAACTCTCTAATAGTTTTATGTTCCCCTAGCAATTGATTATCTGTTCGGGCCAAAATGAGTTCAACAGTCAGATTAAATATTATCGTCGACCCACAATAGATTGTACGTTGGAACTCGCAAGCTCCCGTTACCACCTCTTTGGATACCCGCTATTCAGGTATTGACTCACTCCGACTTCTATCCAAAGGCACATTACTAGTCTCCAAAATAATATATCAACTTTATCGGGCCTCAATATGTCTAATCCAAAGACCAAGGCTTTAATAAATTTGACCTCTATTTCCCTATCTTTAACACTCTTACATTATATATATTCTTATCTTTAGCACAAATCAATCTGTACCCGTAGGCACCTACATTAATATAACCCTTGTTCTGGAATATCTCCACTCTGACTTCCTATCTGACAAATAGATAATCTCAATAACACTGATACCACTTACTCAAATAATATATCTCATTACATGGTCCGATATAATCAATATTTCATAAACACCTATAATATCAATATTCAACACTCTATACATCATGATTACAGAATTATCCTCAATGTTTAATCTGATTGACACTATATTTTTCAACTCACTAACTACTTATCTCAGGAGTACAATATTTCCTAAAAATAGTCGCCTCAACTTGTTAATTATACCATGATCACAAAGTTCATTACCATACAAGCGAATTCTTCTTCTTAAATGCTACGAATAACAATGTTTCCTTTATAACAAAAAGTATATTTCATCATATGGACTAGTGTCCGTGCTAACTATTTCTCAAGCTAGATCTAATCTATCTGCAACTATCATTTATCCCCACGTCATTCCTATAGTTGCTTCTAACTTTTAATCTCTTATTTCATCCTCCCCTTATCTTTATAGTTTACATTTATCTACTAAACTAGAAGATCCTATACTATTGGTAGGTGAGTGGCATTGAGTCTTCTCTATAAATGACAGCTATAATTATTCTCTCAACACTTCATCCTTTTATTTAATTCATGAGTGTAATCTATTTCTGTTTATTTTGTTATATAAGAACACATCAATTTTAATGGTTGGAACCACTGGGTTTGTCAAACATTTCTCTCTTTTTGATAATGGTAGTTCGTGCCCATAAGGGTCCTGTAAAAAGTCTTGGGTATCTCTGGAACAATCTTCACCACCTCAAGGCTGGTGCAATAGTTCTTCTGGAAATCTTCAGTTCCATCTACTATCTGTCGTCCCTCTTGAATTACTTGGCTATAGGTGTGTAAGCCAGGAATGTGACGACAAGGACCAGGATACTTGTGGTGCATCTGGTTAGTAGACGAAAGTTGTTTTGGGCCAGAGGTGGACTTTATTGGGGCGGGATAGGCGAGCTGGGAGGCTGGAGCAGGTGTAGCCAAGTTCCCATTGTTGCCCAGGTGAGGGAGAGAGTGTGAGTTGCTTGCAAGTGAACCCAGTGGGACCCGTGACGGAAGTGACGTCTGCAGCCCCCCCCCCACCTTTATGACCCCGCCTCACGAATTGACGCGCTGTGATTGGTTGACCCAGCCGCCCGGGCAGTGCTTTCTCCAGCCTTCTGGTTTGAAAATTTCTTCACCTCTCCTATGGTCTTATCTCTTCGTAATATGTCCCAGGGAGATGGTTGCAAATGTCTTGTAGTGGCTTATGGGAGTATAGGGCTTGCATTGATGTCATAGACCTATTGCAACTCGAAGAAACGGCCTGTGGAGGGAGCGAGAGTGATTTGGAAGGTGAAGAGATGTGCGCGGCTGGTACAGTATTTTCCTGCTCCGACAACGGAGGCTCCTGATTGGCTGCACGGGAGGATGTGGCAGAGTTATGGGAAACATCATGAATGTCAAACTCAGCTGGTTTAAAGAGATAGTCAAATGCAATGCGTTGATTGGCTGGCATGATTCTTACTTTATCACCCCGTGCTAAATTAGGGTGAGCTCCTGATCGCCGCAGTACCATGCCTTTAAACTCCCTGCCATCAGTCTGGCAATCAACCAGTCCACTGTGTTCACAAATACACCTGTGCAACTGAATTGCTGGATTTTGGTTCCCTACCGCAGTCTTGGCTAACAGAACTCGACCCGGTTGGCTGAGAAGTTGCTTGAAAGTTCTGGTGGTCTGTACTCTCTGCCCTTTTCCGTCGACAATAGCTATGAGGCGACGGAGCCGGTACTGACGGTCAGTTGGGAGAGGCATGGTGCCTTTCAACTGACAGGCACGCACCTCGGGGGTTCTATTTATAACCTCGTCCGGATACCTGATTGGTGGACGGCTAACTCTACCACTGTGTGTAATGGTTTCTGCGGGGCCCATTGGTTTAGAGAACTTTTCTGGACTCTTACCCGGTAAGTCAGTCGCTCTGTTTTCCTATGACTTATTTATTATAGTTAAAGGGGAACTACTTATGTTTTTACCCTCGGTAAATTCTCCTTTTCTGGTCATTTCTGCTCGGGGATACTCTTCCTCACTACTTAAAGTCTCATTGAAATCTCTCTCTGGGTCTGAAACTTCGCTTTCGGGGTCCATAGAATTATCGTCATTGGTAAGTTCTCGGGATTTCCCCTTCCCGATTTTCGTAACTTCCTTGGTTCCCCCATTTCCCTTTCGTTCTGACCTGGAATGACTCTCGTTTTGGTTACTACTGTAAGACCGCCAGAACGGAAAGACCCCAGTATAATCCCCTCTCCGAATGGGATCTTCTGTCTTATAACGAGTTGAAAAATCCTAAGAATTATTGGCCCCGAATTCTATATCTTCCTCACTTTCTTCCTCGCTACTCCACTCGCTCATGTCTTGGGGTAAAATGCCCTCGTACCGTTTGGTATGGCGAATATGCGTAGCTGAAACAATATCTCCATGATGCAAATATAAGACTTGGTATGGTCCATTTATCTCCACAACCCGGAAGGGACCCTCATATATCTCTTCCAATTTACTGGTCCGTGTGGGATCATGTTTCTTGACCAGAATATATTCCCCCCGGCAATATGGATTATTTAAGGTAAGTATCTTGGGCTGCCGTTTAGTAACGTGGTTATGAACTTGTTGCCGTCTTTCCCCTTGATCTCGCAGATAATGTTCTGGTCGTGAGTATTTGGCGGAATTGACGGGATAGGGTAATAGTCGTTCTTGAGGTAGTTCCGGAGTAATTCCAAAAAATAATCTCATAGGGAGAATACCTGGTAGATCTACAAACGGTGGTATTGATTCCTCAGACAATTTCTGGCAATAGTTCCGGCCAACCTAGGGATATTTCTTCCCCTTGCGAACTTAGACTAGCTCGTTCACAATTCGCTAGTAACTGATGATTTCTTTCACATACAGCGTTCCCTTGTGGATAATACGGGGAGGTATGTTGAATCTGGTAACCCAAAGTATCCCCCAAATGTTGCCAAATTTCATTATTAAATTCCGTTCCCCTATCACTCGGAATACATCCGGAGGTGCCATACACAAAAATGACTCTCTCCAGAATACTATTAGCCACGGTCTCGGCTTTCTTGTCCGGAATGGCACAAGCAACTGTATATTTTGAAAAGACGTCGACACAGGTCAAAATGTACCTTTCTTTCGCCTGTCTGGGTAGAGGTCCCATAATGTCCACAGACAACTTCTTCAACGGTTTTCCGGCCAGAATGTGTCCTGGTGATTGTTTGGGTCGTCCTCGTCCGTCTTTCCCTCTTTGACACCCCAAACAACTTTGGATCACTTCTTTAACAATTTTGTCGACTCGTGAGGTCCAGTACCTTTCATTAAACTGCATCAAGACTCTAGACTGACCTAAATGAGCCCCCTTCCCCTCTTGTCCGTGGAGAATATTAATCCAGGCTCCCTCAGAAAATTTAACTTTATCTCCACAAGTTGGTATCGGATCATTCTTTTTCTTGTTGGGTCGAGTGGGTTGGTCTGGTGCTACAGGTAATCTGGATAGATCATCGGCATTGGTGTTTAATTTACCTGGTCGATGCCTAACTTCAAAGGAATATTCCTCCAGAATCCCCTTGCACCTAACAAACAATCCATCTTCTGTCTTAATTTTTCTGAGCCATTGTAAACTATGGTGGTCCGTGATTACTTCGAAATGAACTCCGGCTAAATAAGAACGGAAATATTGTACAGCCCAGACTAAAGCTAGATATTCTTTATTAGTAACGCTGTAATTCTTTTCGACCTTATTCAGGGTCCGACTGGCGCATGCCACTATGCCTTCTTTCCCATCCACCTTCTGGGCCAAGACTGCCCCTAGCCCTTCATCAGAAGCATCGGTGTACAATTGGAACGGCTTGGTAAAATCAGGATGACAAACAGGTGATCAAAAGCTATTTGACAGCTCTGATCCCAGTCAAATTTCCTCCCTTTTTCAAGTCTCTTAGTCATAGGTCAAGCAATTTTTGAAAAATGTGGTATAAACCTCCGATAATAGGAAGCCATTCTCAGAAAAGCTCTGATTCCTCCGACAGTGGTGGGGGTGAAATTTCTGCGATAATTTTTACTTTAAGGGGGTCAGGTTGAATACCTTTTTTGGAAACCACACATCCTAAGTATGCTAGTTCGCGGGCCCCTAATTGGCACTTGGAAGGTTTTAATTTAAGTCCTGCCCTCCTGATTCTCTCTAATACTTCTCGTAGTTGGTTGATATGTTCCTCCCACCTGTTCGAAAAGTTCATGATATCGTCCAGGTAAGCTAGGCAAGTTCTCCATGTCAATCCCCTCAGTACTTCATCCATGACTCTAGTAAAACTGGCTGGTCCATTTCAACTCCGAAGGGTAAAACCGTGAACCGGTAGAGTTTATCTTCGCTCGTGGCAAACGCGGTTTTCTCTTGGTCCTCTGACCTAACTAGTACTTGTAAATCTAGGGTGGAAAACCACGTTGACCCATTTAGTGATTCTAGCGAGTCATCAATACGAGGTAGGGGTTGACCATCTTTGATGGTAACATCATTCAGTTTTTTGTAATCCACACAGAACCGAGTGGACCCATCTTTTTCTTTTACTAGGACTACCGGAGATGACCACAGACTTTAGGATTCCGCTACTATTCCTTGCTTAAGCATATCATCTACCTGTTCCTTCTCCTTCTGTCTCATAATGGTATTTTGTCATCTATAAGGTTGTATAATAGGGGGTCCTTGAGTATGTATCTCGTGTGTGTGTCGGGTTCGGGACGATCCGTGGTCGCCTTCATCTTACGTCTCTGTAAGCCCAGAGTAATTCATGTAAAGTAGCAGCTTGGTCTGACGTCAATTGTTTTGGGATCTCAGGTAAGTTAATTGGTCCGTTAGTCCCAACAGTGGTGGGTTGCGCGGGTGTAACAACAGTCTTCCCTTTTGGTAGTTGATCGTATTCTCCCCAAAGATAGCAAGAACTAATTTCCTCTGATCGGTAGTAATAAAGGTGGGAGATATTCGCGCTTCATTCTGTGCATCTGGTTCAAAAATCCCGGCAGTCATTCCCTGGTAACTGGGAATTTCTATCATTCTCCATGTTTTACGGGGGATAGAAATTTTTCCCGTGGTAGCTACTATTTGGGGTCGTAGTGTGATCGTCGTGTCTTTCTGGCCGCACTGTATGGTTAACCCCAATTGACTCATAACATTTATTCCCAGATATCCATCTATTCCGCTGTTGGATTTTCCCGATAGCACACAAAAATCTGTGGTGAATTTACTTCCTTTCCATTGTACAACCAAGTTGTTAGTTCTCCCTAAAATCGTCAATGGTTGACCTCCGGCTCCTGACAACTGAATACTAGTGTGGTTTAGTAGTCCTATTTCTTTCTGACTATTTTTCACAAAATTTTCCAAAAGACAACTTCCATTTGCCCCTGTATCTATTAACATGTTTGCGGCTTTCCCATGTATTACTATTGTTTCGCAAGGCGTTTGTCTCTCTAATATATTACCCTCGCCATATTGCCCTTCTATGAGAGGTTTAGGGGAAAATTTTCTCCCCCCTTCTGGCATTGTGATTTTTGTTGGGTCTCTGTTTCTCTGTACTCTACTGGAAGCATTCCTCCCTGGTTTGGATTTGTCACCATTGGCAGGGGTCGATCATTTGGAGGTGTTGGTCTCGAGTTAAATCTGTGTGTCGGGGTTTGGGGATGGTTTGAACAGTTCCTAGCTAGGTATCCGGTTTGTCTGCATATAAAGCATCGGCTCATTGTTCTCTGATACCTTTTGTTTGGGTTCTCCTCCTCCCCTTTCTTTTTCTCCTCCTTTAGCTCTCTGGCTTCCATTACTTTCTTGATTACATCCATGAGTTCCTTTGTGGTAGTCACTTCATGTATAAAACAGTGCTTTCTAACTTCCACAGGACATGCTTGAATCATAATCCCTCTTATTTCTGTCTCCTGACTCTCCTTGTCCATGTGAGGACATTTATCGTGATCTCCCTCCTCAGGGTTCTCACATGTTGTCCATCTAATTTCATACTCTTTAGTTTGTCTCTGGCCTTCCTTGTGGAGGTTTCTCGGCCAAATTCTTCTATCAGAGCAATCCTGACTTCTGCCCATGACACTAGTCCCTCTAGATGTACCCTTACATCGTTCAGGGCCTTGCCTAACTGTGCCTTTCCATAGGCTACCTTGTTTTCCTCTTCTCCCACATCAAGTAGAGTGAATTGACATTCAAATTGTTCAATCCATAGCTCGATTCCTTCTTTCCCCTCTTCCCATAATCTAAACGATAGTAATGTCACCATTATGTCTTGTTCATTAGATAAATATACTCGGTCCAAAAAAATTGTTGAATCCCACCGCTTGCACCAAAATGTAGTACTTATTTTCTAATTCTCAGTACTGTATACTACTAAGGTGGGAATAATTCGACAGTTGTTCAGAAGTTCGTATCCTTTATTTAACAAACTCTCTAATAGTTTTATGTTCCGCTAGCAATTGATTCTCTGTTCGGGCCGAAATGAGTTCAACAGTCAGATTGAATATTATCGTCGACCCACAATACATTGTACGTTGGAACTCGCAAGCTCCTGTTACCACCTATGTGGATACCCGCTATTCAGGTATTGACTCACTCCGACTTCTATCCAAAGGCACAGTACTAGTCTCCAAAATAATATATCAACTTTATCGGGCCTCAATATGTCTAATCCAAAGACCAAGGCTAAAATAAATTTGACCTTTATTTCCCTATCTTTAACACTCTTACATTATATACAGTATATTTTTATCTTTAACACAAATCAATCTGTACCCGTAGGCACCTACATTAATATAACCCTTTTTCAGGAATATCTCCACTCTGACTTCCTATCTGACAAATAGATAATCTCAATAACACTGATACCACTTACTCAAATAATATATCTCATTACATGGTCCATATAATCAATATTTCATAAACACCTATAATATCAATATTCAACACTTAATTTTCTATATATCATGATTACAGAATTATCCTCAAATGTTTAATCTGATTGATACTATATTTATCAACTCACTAACTACTTATCTCAGGAGTACAATATTTCCTCAAAATAGTCGCCTCAACTTGTTAATTATACCATGATCACAAAGTTCATTACCATACCGGCGAATTCTTCTTCTTAAATGCTACGAATAACAATGTTTCCTTTAAAACAAAAAGTATATTTCATCATATGGACTAGTGTCCGTCCTAACTATTTCTCAAGCTAGATCTAATCTATCTGCAACTATCATTTATCCCCACGTCATTCCTATAGTTGCTTCTAACTTTGAATCTCTTATTTCATCCTCCCATTATCTTTATAGTTTACATTTATCTACTAACCTAGAAGATCCTATACTATTGGTAGCTAAGTGGCATAGAGCCTTCTCTATAAATGACAGCTATATTCTCTCAACACTTCATCCTTTTATTTAATTCATGAGTCTAATCTATTTCTGTTTATTTTGTTCTATAAGAACACATACATTTTAATGGTTGGAACCACTGGGTTGGTCAAACATTTCTCTCATTTTAATAATGGTATTTCGGGCTCATAAGGGTCCTGTAAAAAGTCTTGGGTATCTCTGGAACAATCTTCACCGCCTCAAGGCCGGTCAATAGTTCTTCTGGAAATCTTCAGTTCCATCTACTATCTGTCGTCCTTCTTGAATTGATTGGCTATAGGTGCGTAAGCCAGCAATGTGACGATAAGCACCAGGATACTTGTGGTGTATCTGGTTAGTAGACGAAAGTTGTTTTGGGCCAGAGGTGGACTTTATTGGGGCGGGATAGGCGAGCTGGGAGGCTGGAGCAGGTGTAGCCAAGTTCCCATTGTTGCCCAGGTGAGGGAGAGAGTGTGAGTTGCTTGCAAGTGAACCCAGTGGGACCTGTGACGGAAGTGACGTCTGCAGCCCCCCCCTCCCCCTCCTTTATGGCCCCGCCTCACGAATTAACGCGCTGTGATTGGTTGAGCCAGCTGCCCGGGCAGTGCTTTCTCAAGCCGCACGGTTTGAACATTTCTTCCCCTCTCCTCTGGTCTCATCTCTTCGTAATATGTCCCAGAGAGAGGGTTGCAAAGGTCTTGTAGTGGCTTACGGGAGTATAGGGCTTGCACTGATGTCATAGACCTATTGCAACTTGAAGAAACGGCCTGTGGAGGGAGCGAGAGCGATTCAAAAGGTGAAGATGTATGCGCGGTTGGCTCAGTATTTTCCTGCTCCGACAACGGAGGCTCCTGATTGGCTGCACGGGAGGGTGTGGCAGAGTTGTGGGAAACATCAGGAATGTCAAACTCAGCTGGTTTAAAGAGATAGTCAAATGGAGTGCGTTGATTGGCTGGCAGGATTCTTACTTTACTTGTAATAATTTATAAAACTGCTAAAGGATTACGATATGTATATGTCTGATTATGATAACAAAAACGTATTACATTGAACTGGATGCGTGGAGTGTGTGCGCAGGTGTGTCTGGCTATATTCCAGCTCATCGTATTTAACGTTTATTATTATTACGTCCTTAACCATTTTATTCTATCTATCTATCTATTGACTGACGCCGTGATCCCCGAAGGGGTGGCCACGAACGAACCGCCCCCATGCACCTCTGTCCCCAGTCAGTCGACGCCCCTCCTCCCAACCAACACCGCCTTCATTCATATACTTCCTCACTTCATCCTTCCACCTCCCCTTCGGTGCACCTCTCCCTCTCTGTCCTTCAACCTCGCTCTCGTACACCCTCTTAGTCAATCTCGCGCTTTCCATACGTTCCATATGGCCGAACCATCTCAAGTTGTTCCTTTTCACACTTTCCAGCACATCTACCTCCACACCACACCTCCTTCTTACTTCCTCATTCGTCTGTCTAGCCCTCCATGTGACTCCGCATGCACTTCTCAAGTAACTAATTTCCACCGCTCTCACTCTTGGTCTGAGTCTCTTCCCGAACGTCCATGCTTCGCTTCCGTAAGTTAGTGTCAGGATTACCACACTGTCATGCAAGGACTTCTTCATTTCCATACTGACCACCCGATTTCTTGTTACTGCTTTCAACCATTTTATTGGGCCTATAATAGCTTGCAGGCTGTATTGGTAGTTATTTCGGTATTGTATGTTATAGGATGTATGTATGTAGGCATGTATGTATATACTCAGGCACATACCCCATAGCTGGGAGTGGCTGACATGAGACATAAATCAAACAGAAACAACTATACATTTCCAGTTTTTAGGGTCCGGGACCACTTTCGCGTTCCCTCGTCAAGTTCCCTTGTCTCGTCAAGTAGGTGAATATTACAAGGGGAGGAAGATTCCAAGCCCCCTGCCCCCAGAAGGAAAAGGTAGGACAGTAAAAGAGACAGACAGAAACGGCTAACGTTGGGTAGAGGATGCCAAACCTCACTCTTGATGTGACAAGCCCTCACCCATACTTGTAACAATATCTAAAACAGCCAAAGGATTACCATGTTCATTTGACTGATTTTGATAACAAAAGCGTGTTACGTTGAACTGGATTCGTATAGGATATTTCATGGTCATATAATGATTGAGCCAGAATAGAAATATCACCGGGAATAGATTGGTAAAATATATATGGGCCCCCTAATATTATTGTAATTTTGTCCCTATCGCCTGTTAATTGGTTCCGGCATCACACACCCTCGTACCTGATTGGCCAGAGGTATCCTTGTTAGGGATGGGATATTCAAAGGGTACTTTGCTTTCGACGGCAATACCTTGAAAGCGAAGTTAGGTCTTTGCTGTGTTGAATAATCGTTGTGGTGGATGTGTGTATGTATACCTACAATGAAGTACATATTTTATAAAGGAGATTTGATAAGGGTACGTGGTTGTTGGGTGCTGGCGTTACGTGGGATGTGGGAGGGTCGAGCCTTGGCGACCTGGTGTATGGAATATGAAGTACACATCGAGGAAGTTGCTGTTAACCTTTATATATTGTGCATTTAACTGTAACGTAATTTGAATTAGCCAGGGGTACGAGCACTTTGATAACAGGCATACATTCACTTATAGTAAACATGCAATCCTTGCACCGATATGTTTAGTTGCTAGGCACCTAATGGACCACCGGAAATTGATTATAATTATATGCACGTATCTTGGCATACTCGCACTTCAGTATAATATTTGTTTTGTTATTAGTTTCATGTGTTCTGTATTGTACAGAAATGACGGCACTACTGTAATTGTTGTGGTTGCTTCATATCCGCAATGGAGTAATTGTATTAATCGCATTAATTGTAGTAGTTGTATTAATTAACGTAATTGTAAACTATAGCTGGGCTTAGCATACAGCAGTGTCCTGGCTAAGCTGCTTTATTTGGTTTTGCCTTTAGTATTTAGTTTGTTTCATTTTCGCACTTGTTACTTGAAGTTAATATATATTAAATATTAAAGCACGTGTATATACCATTTATAGTAGTCCAAACTATTTGAGTGTCTATCTCGGAGCAGTGGTTGGAGAGGCTCCCTAAGTCTTTCAGTTATAGGGTCGTTTGCTCCGATTTAGCTACTCTGATAGTTGGAAATTTTCTGGTATGCTAGTGGCGTTGTGCAGGGCCGCTAATTACCCATTTCCATTGTTTCACACATGTACCATTCCATTTGGTCTCCGTCATGTTGCATACATCCAGCTTGGCATTAGCTAGTATTCTTAGAACGTCTCTCTCTTGCACGCCATCATTAACACCTCTTACACTCCAGGTTGCTACCCGAAAACAGTCCTTGTTCGGTCTTCGTCAACAGTTAGTCCGGCCGACTTTATCGTATGCTTATTATTTCTCCAAAAGAAAACAATCACCATTTAATATACTGTATAAATGACCCCAAATGAAATCAAATAAAAATACAAGAAATCAAATCTAGGTATTGCATGAGCCTGTGTATTCAGTATATCCTAAACATTATACATCAAAGTAACGCAATTATATTATTTACAATACATTGCATTTGGCAAATGGAAAATATAATGACATGCAATTTTCTTTATACAAGTTAATATGAATATTATATCCTTGATCAATATGTCGTAAAATTGTAAAGTTAGTAGTGTCTTTACGTATATCAAACATTTACGACTTGATTAATGTATACATTTATAATTTGGAGTTGGACATAGGTGGACCATAATCCTACCAGGTATAACTCTGAAAATATGTCAACATCATCACATAGATCATAGTGGAAACCTGGATTACGATAGGTATTGCTTAACCCCTAAGTGTCGGGACGCAACATAAGTAGAGTATAATAAATCTGGACTATCAACCCCTAAGTGTCGGGACGCAACATAAGTAGAGTATAATAAATCTGGACTATCTGGCGGCGCTCGACATAGGTCGTGTGGCAATTTCAGCACGTAATGTTGCTGAGAGAGAGAGACAAGTGGTGGCAGGAGAGTAGCGAGCGTATGACTGCTCCAGACCACCGCGGCGAACCTACTGACATGAATCCCACCTCCTCCCTCCCTCTCTCACTCGCTATATACGGAATTGTATGGGGAAAGTGCCGAATTACATGCTTTTTGCACTCGCGTTGCGCGGTTGTTGCAAGAAAACTAGCCATCATAAAAGGATCATTATGGTGTCATTGGAAAACTCTGTTTATGCCCTTTCAGTGATAGATACTTGTTTTACGCTCTGGGTCTTATTTAGGCATGAAAATGATCACGTAAAGAGCCCTATTTTGGCTAAAAACACCCCGCTGGGCGGTACATATAAATAAACCACCTAGCCCGCTAATATGGTGTTAAGGGGGATGGTTGTTATATCTGGCCCTCTTCCTCCCTCGTGTTTAATCACATTAGTTTTCAAATTGAAAGACCCATTAGTTTGGCGACTTTAAGACCTTTCGGCCAATTTTTTTGTCAAAAGTAAGACCTTTCGTGCCATTTAGGTGTCAATTATTTATTGGCGAGCGATAGCGAGCCAGTATTTTATGAAGAACTGGCCTTCGGCCGCCACACTATTCTACAACAAATATAACATTTTGTTCTAGAAGGGGGATCTTGGGGATGTTTTAAAGCTTGATAGAGGTCGAGGGAGGAAAATTTGAATGATAAATCAATCATTATATCGACTAACCAATATACCCTTTCCCCCTTAAAGGTAAATTACAGGGATGAATGAAAAAACAAAGTTTACTACAGGGTCATAACTTGGCATGAATATACTGTAATATGTATATAGGCAATATCAATATAACTCCATTAAACGCCGTTGGCATCTGGACTGTCAGTTGAGAGAGTTCCAGCTGATTCGTGTGACGAAATTGTAAGTAAACATTGGATACTTGTCCCAATCACACACGCTCGTGGACATTGGATACTTGTCTCAATCACACACGCTCGTGGACATTGGATACTTGTCCCAATCACACACGCTCGTGGACATTGGATACTTGTCCCAATCACACACGCTCGTGGACATTGGATACTTGTCCCAATCACACACGCTCGTGGACATTGGATACTTGTCCCAATCACACACGCTCGTGGACATTGGATACTTGTCCCAATCACACACGCTCGTGGACATTGGATACTTGTCCCAATCACACATGCTCGTGGACATTGGATACTTGTCCCAATCACACACGCTCGTGGACAGGTCTGTTATTCTTATTTAGTACCTTTCAATTCAATACTCAATCTCTGCAAAACATCGAACAAGGTCCTGAAGATGTGGTGCACATCAAAAATAATCTAATCTCGCCAACAATAAACATACAGGCAGTGTTTTCGAGTGTTTCATCCTGGTCACTCGAGGGAGGTCGCTTCCAAAGCCTATTTCTTAATGAAAGTATCGTTTCCTGTTAATTTTATATATCGCAGTCCCTTGACCAGATAGTGATTAAGCCAAATGTTGAGCTGTAAACATGCATACAATTTATAAGAGTTTCTCACATAAAATAAAACACAGATTTACCCATTTCCCTTGTCTAGTGTTCCCGCCATTGACAATAGTGACGTCATGGTAAACACGCCAGTGCTCGCCACATATAATAACTTAGATAAGCTATATTTCTATATTGTTAGGACACATTGATGAAAGTTCTTCAGTATCATACCCCTAAAACCAAGCAGATCCCAATGGACATTGTAGTTTGAATAGGTTTCATCCCTGGAATTCACCTTTAAACATTTTTGGCCTTACATTGTTTGTGTCCTTAATTAAACCACCCATAATAATATGTTTGTGATGTATTCGACTTCCTACAGCTCCGATTGAATCTATGGTTGACAAGGTTTAAATTTTTCAATTAGCAATTTTTCACCGATCAATGTTTCATAATGGCTATAGAATCTCACAATTACTTTAAAGTCCTGTATACTAAAAGCATGGTCTTCCTCGCGTGCGTGGTTCTTAATGGCCGAAAAAGAAGCAGTTTGTAACAATTTATTTGATCTCACACTCCTACCCATGGGAACATTTCCAATAATTCATAGACTATTGAGCGATATAATTTATTTATTTTTGTTTTATTTTTTGTTTGTTTAGGGTATAAGTTTGAATGATAGGTTAGGTAACGTAAACATGATTTTCTTATTACTGTTTAGTCTTATTGTGGTTGCTGTTTACTGAGGTGAAGGTAGTTCTTTTAAATTATAAAGTTGAAAATTTTCTTGATATAAATATAGAGATTGTTAATGAACAGTGCATACTTAAAGTATATCACAAAGTTGATGATTTTAATTGTAACGTAATAAACTTTCCTTTCCCTAGTAGTAATATCGATAGTAAAATAACTTATAATTGTTTTTATTCCCAATTAATAAGATTTTGTAAAATCTGCACTAAAGTAGATGACTTTTGGGCTAGAGCTAGGTTACTATACAGACTCTTAGTGGACAGAGGTTTTGAGGCAAGTAAATTGTTCCATAAATTTAATCTTTTTAGGGTCAATTATTGTGACTGTATTCTAAAATTTGACATCAATAATTGTAATCAAGCATTTTTTACTTGAAGTTTCTTGTATAACCTCTGCTTACTTTTTGTCTGTATTTATTGTTTATCTTTTTCTTTTTCTTTTTCTATTATTAATATTAATATTGATGATTTTCTAAATGTATTGTTCTTGTTAAAAGAGTACTCTTTGTTTAAATCTGTTGTTACTTCATATTTTGCAATTATTTGTCTTTATATTATATGTATTCATTGTCGATAGTATCAATTGCTTACTTTTGCGATTTCCTTAGTTTATTTGTGCTATAAATGTAGGTTATTTGTAGGGTAGTTATTGATAGGGGTCACTTGAGGCATGCTATGCTTACAGGTACCTACCCGATAGCACTATCGTTAGTGAGTGCTGTACTGTATTTTATATATTATTTTGTAATAGTATAGTTATCTTATCAATATTTGTATTTTGTACTATTGTTAATGTCTTATGTTGCAAATTTGATTTTAAATAATATTTTGACATTTAACATGTAGTTTCTTTATTCATGCAGAGTTTAGTAAAATTTGCCAGAACGTCCCGGACTTACCAAACTTGACTACTTCCTTTAACGTGACGATAGTGCGTTGTTATATGTGCGATTAGTTTGCTTGGGAAACAGATTAACTTGCTCATGTAGTAATGTACACCCTATGTGGTGGATTGTGTTCTTTTATTTAATAATTTTCATTTTAGTAAGCGTTGTTTCCACATAGCGATTTTGATAATTTAATTTGACTTTATATTGTCCTTGTCCCAATTTTGGTTTGTTTAGTTTGCAAGTTTTACATTTTAATGTATTTTATATTGGTTTTGGTGTTAATTCATATTGTATTAAACTTAGATTTTAGATCCACTTTAATTTTAAATCACGCATTTTTTCATTGTCTAGGATCATAATGTACACCTGAAGATGGCCTCTGGTTGTGGCCGAAAATTAGTTAATAAAGATGGAGCTCAGCAACATATTGTCCCTATTCTTCCTACTGGTAAATATATATATATATATATATATATATATATATATATATATATATATATATATATTGAGAATATATTACAAATACACGTGAGCCACTAAATGTTTCTAGTCTCTCAGTGGGGATCGAACCATCGACCGATAACATAAATAGGATAGAAGGCTGAGTGTCTTTTAGACTGCCGTGGTGTAATTGATTAAAGCGTCGGCTATCATCCTGATGGTCGATGGTTCGATCCCCACTGAGAGACTAGAAATATATATATATATATATATATATATATATATATATATACATATATATATACATATACATATATATATATATATATATATATATATATATATATATATATATATATATATATAAATATATATATAATATATATATATATATATATATATATATATATATATATATATATATATATATATTATCACTGCAACCCACGTTTCCCAAAATAGATCCATCTTCATTCCCAGGCTTTGTAAATATCGACCTAGATCCTGGGATGGAATACCTATGACCGTGATTGAATACATCCTCTCCTGATATTAGGCCTCTTCCCTTCCCTATATATTGAAAAGAACTCCGTCTGCGTATTGTGAACAACATGTTATCCTCTGGTAAATTGTGGTTCCCTATAGTACCACTACCACGAAGCTACGTACTGTACAGTCGGCGGCAAAAGTCCCATCGCCTCTCCTGCCTCACCGTCACCCGGGATATTCATACACTCGAGATTGTTAAACTAAAGTTCTGAAGCATTATGAGCTATAATAATGTACGGTATGTTATTGTTTTATTTGTATTCGATGCTGATTGAAATGGGTGCTTCGCCATTTATGCTTCTGACTATGCAGCTTATTTTCGGCATAACTACTTCTCTTTCTCTGTTTATTTTTGTACAATATGTTTCGTCATATTTCGTAATTGTCCTGTTCTAGTTGCTATATCTCTTTGACTATCATGCACTCTTGTTTTGATGTGGTGTATTTGGTAGGACTCGCCTTCTATCCTGGACAGGTGGAAATGTTGGGAGTCTTGTAACACCTGATGCCTCTGTTAATCTAACAGTAAACCGGAATCCAGCGGACATTTTGAACACCACATCTCGGGTAATAATATGTGGGGGAAGTGTTTTGAGTAATAGTGAATTCCTCGAGTTAAACTTCATGAATAACCTTAAATTAATAATAATATTATTATTAATAGTATTACTTATATTATTATTATTATTATTATTATTATTATTATTATTAGTAGTAGTAGTAGTAGTAGTAGTAGTAGTATTTCTTCTTCTTCTTCTTATTATTATTATTATTATTAGTAGTAGTAGTAGTAGTAGTAGTATTTGTAGTAATAGTAGTATAAGTACTGGTAGTAGCAGTAGTAGGCGAAAACGTTTGAGGACCAGATGAGAGATGGTGGAGTATCTAGAGCGACCAGAGCTCTTAATGAAGATGAGTCGGCAGGCATGCTACCACTGACGGATGAAACACTATCACTATTAAAGGACAAACATCCAAAAGCAAGACCAGCAGATGAAGAGATCAAATTGGAGGGCAATTATGTGCCACATAACGCCATTACATTTGAGAATCTCTGGTGATATGGTGTAGAATATGGCAGTACACACTCAACCAAGCTTGGATGCCAATATGTGGAGGGTACTCCTTAGGAAGAGTAGGTTTGGCTTTGTGGCAAGTGCACTGAAATAGCAATATGATCAAGAACACTAGCAACAGAACACTGTCAAAACCTTGAAGCATTTACAAGATGCTCCCTAATCCCCTTGGCAAAGAACCGTGGAGTTAGACCTGTTGAAGTTGGCGAAGTACTCAAGAGAATTGTTGGCACATGCATAATATAACTGGTCAAGGGAGAAGTGCAAACAGCAGCAGGCCCACTTTATGTATATGCGGGATGCCTTGCCGGGGAAGAGGCATACATACACTACATAAGAAAAATATATGAAGATCCCGAGTGTGAAGCAGTGCCCCGTACAATAACCCAGCGAGCTTGTTCATACACTATAGGGCGAGTCAGAATGCAGATGTGATTCTCTCAACTGAGGGGACCACAGGACCCAGTCACAATAGCAATGTACGCCATTGGTTTATTAAAACTGCAGCATAAATTAAGTAACAGGCATGATTAGTAAAATGGCCAATAAACTTAAAACTTG
This sequence comes from Paralithodes platypus, assembly GCA_032716605.1. Classification (NCBI taxonomy): domain Eukaryota; kingdom Metazoa; phylum Arthropoda; class Malacostraca; order Decapoda; family Lithodidae; genus Paralithodes; species Paralithodes platypus. The sequence continues at coordinate 4,495,675 of CM064571.1, read as the reverse complement.
GCAGGTGCTACTTCTTCCAGACAAGGGACTGGAGTTCTCGAAAAGTGGCTCCAGTCCTGACGGTTATCGTGACTTACAGTGTACTGGCTTTATAATCCAGAAGGGTTGATAGCCTCTGAAGTCCTATTTAAATAATTTAATCCTCCATTCTCATATTGAACATTATAGATAGGGAAAGAGAACTCGAGCCATATTTCAATGTACTATAATTACCACTCAATACTTATCTGTCCCCTCGCTCTCTGTCAATCTCCATGCCCTAATATACCGCAACTTATCATCTCCACATATTACTTTGCATTGACCAGGATCTTAGAAGTCTAATAACTGTAGGTTCCCCTCATATCCGGGTTCAGATTAAGGGGGTAGTGTTTAGTTTTTGGTCAATATATTTTATTTATTCGTATATGTTTTAGTTTCCTCGCTAGACCTCCATCGAATTTTAGAAAAACACCCCATAGGCCACCTCCAAGACAAACACCCCATAGGCCACCTCCAAGACAAACACCCCATAGGCCACCTCCAAGACAAACACCCCATAGGCCACCTCCAAGACAAACACCCCATAGGCCACCTCCAAGACAAACACCCCATAGGCCACCTCCAAGATAAACACCCCATAGGCCACCTCCAAGACAAACACCCCATAGGCCACCTCCAAGACAAACACCCCATAGGCCACCTCCAAGACAAACTTGTACATTTTTCGGCGGTAGAAAAATGTCCTGGCAGATGGTCTGTTTCTCTTAAAATTAGAGGCTCATTATCGCTCCCCAGGAAAAAAATTACACCTATATGGCAGGAAAGGTCTTATAATTAACACCGAAATGGAGCGAAAGGTGTTAGAATCGCCAAACTAATGGGCCGAACGCTTTAAAATGTCAAGACTAATGGGGTTAAAAAGAAGGGAGAAGGCGCTAACCACCTCCACCTTAAATGTACACCTTATTTCCCATTCCTTCTCAGCACGGCATATTATTTGCTCAAGGCTCTAGTGAGCGTAAATCTACATAATATATATTAACAGCGTTTTCATGTATTTTAGAATAACTTTCCGGTTTAGTTCCTGTGTGTCTTTTTAAAGTTTTCGCAGTATTGTTGTTCTCTCCTGAGTTTATTGTAGAAAGTTTAACATGTATGTGACCGTGCCGCATAATAAATGAGCATACGTTTTGAATTTATTGATAACATTCTGATTATGTACTATATACACATTTTGTGATACATCGAACCCTATCTGCTACATTATGCGTATATGAGTTAATTGCAGATTTATTCATGCTGGACTTAGAATTTAAATATATAAAAGACTTAGTCGACAGTAGCAAGAAAAATAAAATCCCCCCAAAATTAGCACTTGTTAAATTGTTAAGTAATAATAGTAGATGATATTCTCGTTTGCAATTTGTTAAATTTCAATCAAGTTGCAAAACTTATTTATCCTAATTCTATTCCCCTCACACATTGTAACGTAAATGATGAAGTTGAACATGTTCTTAATATAAATATAGAGATTGTTAATGAACAGTGCATACTTAAAGTATATCACAAAGTTGATGATTTTAATTTTAACGTAATACACTTTCCTTTCCCAAGTAGTAATATTGATAGTAAGATAACTTATAGTTGTTTTTATTCCCAGTTAATAAGATTTTGTAAAATTTGCACTAAAGTAGATGACTTTTGGGCTAGAGCTAGGTTACTCTACAGACTCTTAGTAGACAGAGGTTATGAGGCAAGTAAATTGTTACATAAATGTAATCTTTTTAGGGTCAATTACTGTGACTATTCTAAAATTTGACGTAAATAATTTGAATCAAGCATTTTTAACGTGAAGTTTCTTGTGTAACCTCTGCTTACTTTGTGTCTGTTTGTATTTATTGTTTATCTTTTTCTATTATTAATATTGATATTTTTGTTTTAATTAATTGTTCTTGTTAAAAGAGTACTCTTTGTTTAAATCTGTTGTTACTTTTTCATATTTAGTAATTATTTGTCTTTATATTATATGTATTCATTGTCGATAGTATCAATTGCTTGCTTTTGCGATTTCCTTAGTTTATTTGTACGATAAATGTAGGTTATTTGTAGGGTAGTTATTGATAGGGGTCACTTGAGGCATGCTATGCTTACAGGTACCTACCCGATAGCACTATCGTTAGTGAGTGCTATATATATTTGTTTGTAATATTATGTATATCTAATCAATATTTTTATGTTGTACTATTGTTAATGTCTTGTCAAGTTGCAAATTTGATTTTAATAGAATATTTTAACATTCATTGTAGTTTCTTTTATTCATGCAGAGTTTAGTAATATTTGCCAGAACGTCCCGGACTTCCCAAATTTACTAATTCCCTGAACATGACGATAGTGCGTTGTTATGTGTGCAATTAGTTTGCTTGGGAACCAGATTAACTTGTTCATGTAGTAATCTACATTGTACACCCTATGTGGTGGATTGTGTTCTTCCATTTCATAAATTTTATTTTAGTAAGCGTTGTTTCCACATAGCGATTTTGATATGTTGTTTTGACTTTATATTGTCTTTGTCCCAGTTGTGGTTTGACTTTGTTTGCAAGTTTTACATTTTAATTTATGTGTTTAAATAATGTCATTGTTCTGTCTTCTTATGTAGTAATTATTAGTCTATCCGAATGTACATTAGTTTACTATCGTCAATAACCAATATTCCCATTTAATACAGTGATATATGAGAGGAGTGGTGGAGTGGTCTTGCCACTGGACTGGAAATCCAATGGACGAGGGTTCGAATCCCGATATGTCATTGGGAAGATGTTATTGGGATGGAATTAGTGTTGTACCTAGTATCAGTGCATTACCACAAAGCCCACCGAAATGCCAAATAATACCCTCATTCTCCCTGATTAAATACAGTAGTACTATATGAATATTCCCATATTCAAAAATATGCTACAGGGGGTGAAAGCCTAGTGAGTTAATTGCTCAATAGGTGGCGTTCTGAGAGTGAGGGTCCGAGTCTAGGAGATGAGACAGTGAATAACTGGAGCAAGGCAGCTTCAGAGATGGGGCTGCTTCGATCCGTGAGTGAGCAACTAAGCCCCATGCATCCTGCGAAGGCAAGATGGCAAGGTCTGGTTGCAGCTAAAAAGTGCTTCACATGTCTCACCTCCTAGACTGGAACGATACCTCACAAGCTTCACCGTTCAATAACAGTTGAATGTACAGGCTCTCAGCCTATGCCCGAGAGGGAGTAGAAAGGAATGAAAAAACAAATATATATAGTGTACTGTATAATTATATACTGTATATATATATACAGTATATATGTGTATATACTATACTGTATATATATATACAGTATATATATATATACTGTACTGTATATATATATATACAGTATATATATATATATATATATATATATGTTTTTTTTTTTTTTTTTTTTTCTATATTCCAACTACTCCCTTGTTCCAGTATATGGGGAGTGAGACATGCGAAGCATCCATCATGGCTCGAAGCAGCTCCATCTCTGAAGCGGTATTTGAGCAGTGAACTCACAAGGCATTGTCCCCCTGTAACATATTTTGAATATATATTCATACAGTATTATTTAATCAGGGAACAACGAGGGTATATTTTTGGCATACGGTGGGCTTTGTGGTAATGCACTGATACTAGGTACAACACAAATTCATCCCAATAATATCTTCCCATTGATATATCGGGATATGAACCCGGTCCATTGGATTACCAATCCAGTGGCATGACCACTCCACCACACCTCCCCTATATATTATATATATATATATATATATATATATATTTATATATATATTTTACTGTATTGTATATATATATATATACTGTACTGTATATATATATATATATATATATATATATATATATATATATATATATATATATACTGTATATATATATATACTGTACTGTATATATATACTGTATATATATACTGTATATATACATATACTTTACTGTATATATATATATACAGTGTATATATATATATATATATATGTATATATATATATATATATATATGTGTGTGTGTTTGTGTGTTATGTTACAAGCCAATATTGGGTTATTGGTGAACGCAACAGGATGATTGTACAAGAACACTGGGACAAAGATTACAAGTGAGTACAATTATATTATATTTATTTACTTGACCATTCATACATGTAAACCGAGAGTCTCCTGACTGAATACGTAATATATTAATAACCAGCAATATACATAAATGCAGCCAAATATGATTGCCTGCCATGGTACAGTCGGGTTATAATGAGCAGTAATGGTCACGGGAGGCTAGTTACGGGGAGCTGGACATTTTTGTTTGCTTATTAGAGGTTAAATCACACGATATCTTCAGGGTAATTACCCTGAAGATGTCTTGAGAGAATAGACGAAAACTTGGTGTTCAAATGTTTCTTTTTTTCTAGTGAGTTTCACTACCTTTTTGTGCTTAATGTTTTATATCTGTAATATATCTTAGTTTCCTCCCTTGACGGCCATCAAGCTGTAAACAACACCCCCAAGACCCCCCTTCAAGAAAAATGTGTACATGTTTCAGTAGAAAATGTCTCCGCCATAGGCCAGTTGCTCCTAAAATTACAAGTTCGCTATCGCTCGCCAGAAAAGACATCAATGTTACGAAAGGTCCTAATATTGAAAACATGGGGCTTAAAATCTTAAAATCACCAAATTTATTGGTCCGAACGTCTTAACATCTAAAAACCAATGTGGCTTAACTCGAGGGAGAAGGAGAGCCAGAGTAACTGGCCCATCCCCCCTTAACTTCTTATTAATACATTCAGAACCGGTGACATCCGTTCCATTATATGTTGGCTATTATTTGGCAATTTTATTCAGCTTAAAAAGAACATCTACTCATTAAAAGACTGCAGATTATCGCAATTAATATTTTTTAGCTACCATACATCCCCCCTAAAGCTTCATAAAACCGCTTGAATATAGCTAAGATCATATATAAAACCGCTTGAATGTAGCTAAGATCATATATAAAATACGTAACTGGTACTGAGTGGGCTATTACCTGTCACAAAGGGACCACCTGGAACGACCTAATAATATTTATACAAATACTAGTAAGCGGTTTATTTAAAGAATGGCCGCCCGATGAGCTGATAATACACATTTTAAGGGGCATCGTTGTTTGTTGTGGACTCCCCTGACCCTCGTGTTTAATCTCATTAGTTTTAAGATTTTATAACGTTCGGCCCATTATTTTGGCGATTTTATCACCTTTTACCGAATTTCGTTGTCAACTTTAAGACCTTTCGTGCCATTTAGGTGCCGATTTTTACCTGGCGAGCGATAGCGAGCCTGTAACTTTAAAGAGAACCGGCCTTCGGCCGGGATATATTTCTGTCGAAAAATGTACCGGTACAAATTTATAATTGAAGGGGATCTAGGATTGTTGTGTTTGTTTTAAGCTTGATGAGGGTCTAGGGAGGAAACAAAAAATAACAAAAAGATACATGAATAAGCAAACGAATACACTTATCCTCCCTTGAAATCTAGTGGAGAAACACGATAAAAGGATGATGTACTTTAATATTCTTATGAAATGCTAAGCTCAGCAAACAGTGTATGAGTATAACATACATTAAAACATAGATGCTAAGCTCAGCAAACAGTGTATGAGTATAACATACATTAATACATAAATGCTAAGCTCAGCAAACAGTGTATGAGTATAACATACATTAAAACATAGATGCTAAGCTCAGCAAACAGTGTATGAGTATCACATACATTAAAACATAAATGCTAAGCTCAGCAAACAGTGTATGAGTATAACATACATTAAAACATAGATGCTAAGCTCAGCAAACAGTGTATGAGTATAACATACATTAAAACATAGATGCTAAGCTCAGCAAACAGTGTATGAGTATAACATACATTTAAAACATAGATGCTAAGCTCAGCAAACAGTGTATGAGTATAACATACATTAAAACATAGATGCTAAGCTCAGCAAGCAGTGTATGAGTATAACATACATTAAAACATAAATGCTAAGCTCAGCAAACAGTGTATGAGTATAACATACATTAAAACATAGATGCTAAGCTCAGCAAACAGTGTATATGTATAACATACATTAAAACATAAATGCTAAGCTCAGCAAACAGTGTATGAGTATAACATACATTAAAACATAAATGCTAAGCTCAGCAAACAGTGTATGAGTATAACATACATTAAAACATAAATGCTAAGCTCAGCAAACAGTGTATGAGTATAACATACATTAAAACATAAATGCTAAGCTCAACAAACAGTGTATGAGTATAACATACATTAAAACATTAATGCTAAGCTCAGCAAACAGTGTATGAGTATAACATACATTAAAACATAAATGCTAAGCTCGGCAAACAGTGTATGAGTATAACATACATTAAAACATAAATGCTAAGCACAGCAAACAGTGTATGAGTATAACATACATTAATACATAAATGCTAAGCTCAGCAAACAGTGTATGAGTATAACATACATTAATACATAAATGCTAAGCTCAGCAAACAGTGTATGAGTATAACATACATTAAAACATAGATGCTAAGCTCAGCAAACAGTGTATGAGTATAACATACATTAATACATAAATGCTAAGCTCAGCAAACAGTGTATGAGTATAACATACATTAATACATAAATGCTAAGCTCAGCAAACAATGTATGAGTATAACATACATTAAAACATAGATGCTAAGCTCAGCAAACAGTGTATGAGTATTACATACATTAAAACATAAATGCTAAGCTCAGCAAACAGTGTATGAGTATAACATACATTAAAACATAGATGCTAAGCTCAGCAAACAGTGTATGAGTATAACATACATTAAACATAGATGCTAAGCTCAGCAAACAGTGTATGAGTATAACATACATTAAAACATAGATGCTAAGCTCAGCAAACAGTGTATGAGTATAACATACATTAAAACATAGATGCTAAGCTCAGCAAACAGTGTATGAGTATAACATACATTAAAACATAGATGCTAAGCTCAGCAAACAGTGTATGAGTATAACATACATTAAAACATAGATGCTAAGCTCAGCAAACAGTGTATGAGTATAACATACATTAAAACATAGATGCTAAGCTCAGCAAACAGTGTATGAGTATAACATACATTAAAACATAGATGCTAAGCTCAGCAAACAGTGTATGAGTATAACATACATTAAAACATAGATGCTAAGCTCAGCAAACAGTGCATGAGTATAACATACATTAAAACATAGATGCTAAGCTCAGCAAACAGTGTATGAGTATAACATACATTAAAACATAGATTCTAAGCTCAGCAAACAGTGTATAAGTATAACATACATTAAAACATAAATGCTAAGCTCAGCAAACAGTGTATGAGTATAACATACATTAAAACATAGATGCTAAGCTCAGCAAACAGTGTATGAGTATAACATACATTAAAACATAGATGCTAAGCTCAGCAAACAGTGTATGAGTATAACATACATTAAAACATAAATGCTAAGCTCAGCAAACAGTGTATGAGTATAACATACATTAAAACATAGATGCTAAGCTCAGCAAACAGTGTATGAGTATAACATACATTAAAACATAGATGCTAAGCTCAGCAAACAGTGTATGAGTATAACATACATTTAAACATAAATGCTAAGCTCAGCAAACAGTGTATGAGTATAACATACATTAAAACATAGATGCTTAAAGATAATGAATGCAAGTGTAACGAACTAATTTACTCACACATGTGTACACCTACAATCACATACACAGACACGCACACAGTAGACTGGAGCAAGGGGGGGGGGGGGGGGGGTCTTAACGGTCGGGGATTCCCAAAGGGATTTCATCCTTTATTAAGTAGATGTTAATTAAGTTAAGACGGATTAGCACAGAAAGAAGACGATGTGAAGATGTTATGTTGCACGAACGATCGTTGGGTATATAAGGGGAAACACGGGTATATTTGAATCTCACACAAAACAATAAGGCACTAGTTTGAATTGGATTAAATACTATTCCACGTGGAACATCTGAATTTTGTTTCTTAGATGCTTCGATCAGGGACACACAATACAAATACATACACAGTAGCATACCCAAATACGTAGAAAGTTACATAAACAAATGTTTGTGTATATACATACAAGTATAAAAGATGGTTCGGCCATAATTATGGAACGTATGGGAAGCGAGAGAATGACTAAGAAGGTGTACGAGAGCGAGGTGGAAGGACAGAGGGAGAGGTAAACCAAAAGAGAAGTGGAAGGATGGAGTGAGGAAGTATATGGATGAGGGCGGTGCTGGTAGGGAGGAGGGGCGTCGACTGACTGGGGACAGAGGTGCATGGGGCGGTTCGTTCGTGGCCACCCCTTCGGGGATCACGGCGTCAGACAATAGATAGCTAGATAAAGACCGTTTCATCCACAGAAAAAGTGGTTTAATTTTCACACCCTAAATGGCGACATTCCAGGCGACCCTGTTTTGGGTTGCCTCTGTCGTCAAGTTCTATGTTTTGAGATCGGACCAAAGTACCTGATCCCACATGTTTCTACGTCTACTCCTATGCTCAGCTACCCCCACGTTCACAGTCCGGAATTTCTTCACCCAGTTCCGATCATCCATTCCCTTCATCTGTCTTAACCAACTAAGTCTGCTCGTGTGCATCACTTCACTGATACCCTTCATGCATTAATCTCACCATTCTCTTCTCAGTCCATTCCATTTGATTGATATCCTCTGATTTAACCAGCCACGTCTCTGCGGGATAGATCATCGTACTCGACAGGAGAAAATCGACACATAAATGGCAAGGAATAGTTTTGATAGTGATAAAGCAATGGGATGAAAGGTCTTAAAATTTACCAACTAATGAGGCGAACGACACAAAATTTCAAAACTTGAGGGAGAAGGGGGCCAGAAAAAGCAACTACCTCCTCTTTAAACCTTAATTAGCCCCCGTTTTCTTTTCCATCCCCTTCATACACAGTATAGTGCATTCAGAACCAAATCATCTTCAGCAACAAATTGTATTATTCACTGTATGATATATAATATAGTAAATAACCCTTAGAAACACATGATGCATATTTAAATATCATTTTAGCATGTGATCTTCCTGGGATCCCAACCTGGTATACTAATATAATTATATGTATATACTATATTAATATATATATATATATATATATATATATATATATATATATATATATATATATATATATATATATATATATATATATATATATATATATATATATATATATAAGTCTATGCAATAATATTTGCACTTGTTTTTGTTTCCTACTTTTCTTTTCTCTCCCATCTTAACCCTTAAAAAGCGGCTCACCACATAAGTCGAGTTGAAAAAACTGGCAAAAAACGGGTGAAAAAATGGTGGAAATCGAGTGAAAAAGGGTGGGATAGTAATGATCCATACGTCCGACATCTGTGGCCTCCCGGCCCACACTAACTCCAGTTCCCCCACCGCGCGGGAGGATGACAGTGTAACCAATAGTTCGCTAAAAGTGAGCAAGGTAGCAAAATCAGCTAAACTTCCATCTTCGAGGTAACACTGTCAGTGCTCCACGAGTGCTACGTAGCTGTATGTGGCGTCATTGTGTAGCGATTTCCACCTAGTTTTCGGCGCAATACAGTTCCTTTCATACTGATGGTTGATATAGCATTCAGAACGGCCTGAAAAGGCCCAAAACGGCCACAGAGGGCCCGCTAGACAAGGGTTAAGGTATGCCGGGGCTGGTCCTTTTCTTTGACTTCCCGCCGTCAGGGGGTGGGTTCCGTCCCGGCGGGCAGGTTCACTACATTAGTATTCAGGAGTTTTTGCCTCTCCCCATATTCACGCGAGGTGTGCCCACATAACGGAATGCTTTTTATGGTAACCAACTTACTCGAGTCAGGGACAGCTCAGCAGCAGGCCCATGCTCTCATTTCTTGGGGTCGGAACAGCCTTCTACTTCCCCTCCCCCTCCACCCTGTTGTAGTGTGTTACTCATTCTCCCTTCCGTCCCTCGATGATGGTTTTCAACCATAATGGAGGCCCACATCCCTTTGCTTTCACATCAATTTCTTCACAAAAAATTTACTACCACGTTCTCCTCATGTTGGTGCACCATAACGTTCTAGTCCAATTTGACCTAGGCTCGAGTTTTCGGCCAATCAAAAGGATTTCATACTAAAGTAGAACTCCCCGACATATTAGCGTGGCTGGCAATTCTCGGATTGTATAGATCCCTCTCTGACCTGCCGTCAGTTTCGCCAACAGCTTGCCACACATGTCTGCTCCCCCTCCTACTTTCTTTGTAACTCCGACGCCCTCTGTAATGACAGGCAATTGGAGTCACTCCTTTTCAGTTCACTGATTAGACGAGTGGCTTCTCATCTTTAAGAAATGGTTTAGACAGCTACGCTGACCCTGAGCTGTCTCTGACCTCGGAGTGGCAATAAACGGTTTCTTTAAGTTTACCAGGTTAAGTTCAGTATGTTTTTTTTAAGTAGTACAGGTTGTGTTACGAATATTTGTACATGTCCAGTCTCGAACGCCGGCGGAGGGGACATGGCCAAGCCACCCTTGGTTTCCGTCCAAGTGGTTGCATGAGTCTTGCATGATCCTCTTAAGCTAGGAACACTTTACGGCTTTCCCCCCCCCCCCCCTCCCCCGGCGGACGATCTGGCATAGCCGGCTGATTTTCTGGTGCTATGAAGTTTAATCTTTATATTTACTTTGTGCTCACTCTATGCCTCTTTGGCTAGAGTCGGTGGTGATCAGCAGAGGTGCCCCCACCCCCTTTTTTGCGGACATCAATTGCATTTGTTTACCTCTTTAAAAATAGTCCGGTTTTTGTTCTTCCCAACCTCTTTTCTCGGGATCCGCATATAGGCACTCTCTCTTTTGTTTTTGTGGGGGGGGCTTTTTTACTTGTATTCCAGCCGGTCGGCACTAGTACTGTGATGTATACGCCCATTTTGGCTTAGAAAAAGGGGGGGGGGGATAGGTAGATCCCAGTACAGAGGAGAACCCCCCTCCCGCAGGATTACAAGTTCATACAGGGCAGGATAGGCATAGCTTACGCCGGGCCAAACCCACAAGCCCACAAGCCCACGAGCTAGGAAGCTCAAGAGAATTTTTTTTTTAGTTAAATCATTTTATGTTTTTGATACGCTTAATTAAAAGCTCATGTTTTTTATACATATTAAATATTGTTTACACTCATTGTATATATGTAATTAACATTTCTACGCTAGTCTGCACTAGATTAGGAAGTATTGATATTAAGATTGGTCAAAGTGACTCAATAAATGGACCTACGGAACAAGCTGAGCTCAGTCCGGGTTCCAAATTAAAAGTGATGAGGAGTTTTTGTATTAACTCTAGGTATCACGCTTACAACACACACCTCATGAACGAGGACTAAGTTATGAGGAGTTTTTGTATTAACTCTAGGTATCACGCTTACAACACACACCTCATGAACGAGGACTAAGTGATGAGGAGTTTTTGTATTAACTCTAGGTATCACTTTTTTTTTTTTTTTTTTTTTTTTTAAGAGACAATGAATGGAGGAAGGAAAAACACAGATAAAACAAAAAGGTCCATGTGCCTAAAGGCATCCTCCATTCATAAAATGTTTGTAACAACTGGATTTAAACATTTGTTGATTGTAAGTTTGTGGAAAGCAATTCGAGGGAAGTGAATTCCAAAGAGTAGTAGCTCTGGGGATAAATGAATTCTGATAAGCAGAAGTTCTGCATTGTGGAGGAGAAAGTGTAAATTCATGGCGCTCTCAGCTGCCCTAGTTCTACGGGGAAAGATGTGGAGAGGCGGCACAATTGAAGCAAGTTCCTCGGAACAATTGCTGTGAAAATATCTGTAGAATAATGCAAGGGATGCAACGTTTCTTCGTATGGCTAATGTAGGAAGGTCCTGTGTGATTGCAGGGTTATTGATTAATCTAATAGCTTTATTTTGAATTTTGTCCAACTGCCTCAATGCAACCACTCCACTTCCACCCACAGAGGTGAACAGTAATCCATCTGAGAGCGCACATGACTTTTATATATTACGGCCAACTGCTCGTCAGTGAAGAATTCTCGAACTCTGTACAGGAGTCCCAGTTTTTTAGAGGCATTCTTAGCAATGCTTCTAACATAATGTGTCCAGCTCAAGTTAGTAGTTAATGTTACACCGAGAATGTCAATACTAGGGGAAGTGGGAATATTTACATCATTAAAAAATATATGGGAGTCAGTGAGATTCTGTCGGTTAGAAAATTGAATGTCACGCTTACAACACACACCTCATGAACGAGGACTAAGTGATGAGGAGTTTTTGTATTAACTCTAGGTATCACGCTTACAACACACACCTCATGAACGAGGACTAAGTGATGAGGAGTTTTTGTATTAACTCTAGGTATCACGCTTACAACACACACCTCATGAACGAGGACTAAGTGATGAGGAGTTTTTGTATTAACTCTAGGTATCACGCTTTATCTCCATCTCATTGAGATGGAGAGACTGTGTAAGAAAGGCTTTGGATGATAGAGGCATGACTATAGATCAGGCAGGGGAAGTGGTGGTGGACAGGAGTGAATGGAGAATGCTTGTGAATAGTTGAGTGAACACGTGGTCATTTGGAGTAAGGGGTCGGGCGCAAGTTGGACTAGATAATAGTCCATCAGGCGCCTGGCCCGGGGAGACGATTAATATGAAGGGTGCGCCTGGAAGTGTGGTGGGAGGGCTTGTGGCTTTGGCTCCGCTGCGTGTCTGCCTGCCGAGATCGGAACCTCTCCGGGTGGTCGGGGGCCGGGGGAGTGCTGGAGCGACCTTGGTGACCCTGGTCTCTGGGTCTTCTCCTGGGTGACCTGGATGTGTGTGAGTTTGTGCTTTTTATCTGTGTTTATTTGTTGTTTTATGTTGTGTTTGTGTTTTCCCTGTTCTTGCTCTGCCTTGAGTCGGCTACCCCCAAAATGGGGATTGGGCCTGAGCATATAGATAGATAGATAGATAGATCACGCTTTACAACAAACACCTCATGTACGAGGACTAAGTGATGAGGAGTTTTTGTATCAACTTTAGGTATCACGCTTTACAACACACACCTCATGAACGAGGACTAAGTGATGAGGAGTTTTTGTATTAACTCTAGGTATCACGCTTTACAACAAACACCTCATGTACGAGGACTAAGTTGTTGGAGCAGGCTTCTTTGAAGCAATGCACTGCTCACACTCTTTCATATTTCGATATCTGTTATATTGTAGGCATACTACAATAACATACTTTTCCTGTTATGAAGATTCTTGACTTACGACCTGCGGTTACTGAGGATACGATATTATTGCGAATGTCCCCCTCCAGTCTTGGAATTCAGGCATAATCGTCAATGATGGAGGGGCCACTATTAAATTATAGGTTTGATTCCCGAAGAGAGGTAGAGAAAACCTAATATTTAGTAGGGGCCCCGGAATCATTGACGATGAGGGCCCTCCCAGCCATCCCCTTCCCATTTGCGTGATATTTTTGTGGTTTTTTATCTTGATATATCAGTGAAGGACGAATTGTGCGCTTGGCGAGAGGTGGTAAGAAGCCACAACACAAGAAAATCCACCGAATGTGGGAAGCTTGTTGATAACAGTGTTTAAGTGTTTAAATTTGTCCTTTTTTACTCTCTTATTTTTTACAAAGGTTTTTTCATAGTGGGTACCCGATCTGTGACGACACCATAAGAGAAGTAGCCTTGCACTTATGAAGATGACTCTTTTTCTTCCTCGCGGCGGTTGATTCAAACGACTGACGTGGTGTTGATTGGAGACTATTATACTAATAGGCATAATCGTCAATGATTCCGGGGCCCCTACTAAATATTAGGTTTTCTCTACTTCCCTTCGAGAATCAAACCTATAATATTTCTCACTCCTACCATTATCTAGCAATTCATTCTTATCCGTTTTTGCCAAACAATGCAATTCATACTATTATTTTATCTGCAACCAGATTATTTCATTCAACTTAATTACCTCACAAATTTAAATGGTAGCAAAAATATATCCTTTAATCTAAGCTTATAAAATATCTTTCAAAGGCTTATTACAGTTTTCTAAGGTTAAGAAGCTTATAACATATAGTATATAATACATCGCTAGGAAGTACTCAATATAATTAACCCTTATTTAGCGGGCTAGGTGGTCTATTTGACCGTAGCGCCCAGCGGGGTGTTTTTACCCTAAATAGGGTTGTTTATGTGATCATTTTCATGCCTAAATAAGACCCAGAGCGTAAAACAAGTATCTATCCCTAAAAGGGCATAAACAGAGCTTTCCAATGACACCCCAACCATCCTTGTACGACCACTGGTTCTCTTGCAACGATCGTGCAACACGAGTGCAAAAACCATGTAATTAGGTACTTTCCCTACATAATTCCCTGTGTAGCGAGTGTGAGAGGGGATGGAAGGGTGGTTTTCACTTCAGTTGGTCCACCGCGGTGGTGGGCGGCGGTCATAGCCTTACTACGCTCCTCACACCGCTCAGCTCTCTCTCTCAGCAACATTACGTGCTGAAAATGGCACACAACATAAGTTGTGAACCGCCACTTAGTCCAAATTTATTTCACACGACATAAGTTGCACGCCGTCAATTAAGGGTTAATGTGTATTGCGATATTCTTATCTCATTCTTTGTACATTTTTCCCATGACCATCGTTAGTCTACAATCCCGTTTCTTCATTGGCTTCAACAGTCAGGTTCTTCCATCACATCACTTATACCAATCTACAAATATTTTTGACTCGCAAAAATAATCAAGAACAATATGCTCTAAGCCTTCTAACTCGAGCACTTTAGGAGCTTTTTGGCATCTAGCCAAATACCTCTCCCATAAATTTACTTCTTCGTCTTTCCCTTCTCTTTTCCACTCTCAAGGTACCACCGCCTTGTGTTGCTCTCACAAAACTGAACTCTTTTACTAAACATTGATGCCCTAGTACCCACGGTAAGAATTGGTGAAGTTATGACAGTTTTAAGAGATGCAAAGAGAGGTAAAGCAAGTGGTGATGACAATCTTAATATTGATCAAATCAAAGTAGCAGGCAATGTTGCACTAAATAAACTACCCAAGTTATACACAAAAAGTCTGCTACGTTGGAAAGATCCTAAAGCTTGGAAAAATGACAACATTATTCTCATTCACAAAAAACGGAGATGCTAAAGATTTGAAGAACTATCGACCAATTGGCCTGCGTTCTATTTTGCATAAATTGTTCACACAAATCGTCACCAACCGCATATGTAAAACAATAGTTTCAAATCAGCCAAGAAAGCAAGCTTGTTTTGGAAGTCGATACCCGATAACAGATCATGTGCAAGTTGTTAACAAAGTCATTAAAACGAATGAGTATAAATAACCCTTGTGTATGGCATTTATTGATTCCGAAAAGGCATTGAACTCGGTCGAAATTTCTGCTATTATGAGAGCAATTTGAAAACAATGAGTAGGAGAGAATTATGTACTGGTTTTAGAAGACATACAGTATATAGCGGTGGAACAGCAACAATAAAGCTCCACAAGGAAAGTGAGTTACAGCAAATGATGGAAGATTTATATCGAGAAAGCCTTAAGGTAGGACTGAAAATGTATATCAAGAAAACCAAGAGTATGTGTTATCGTCTTAAACAATTACAACAAATATAAAGATAGAATATGAATTGATAAATGCAGTTAAAGAACACATATACCTATGCCAGGTTTTTCAGGCAAACCCGGATCACTTCGATAAATAAAGCGAAGGATAGGCATGGAATGGAGTACATATAATAAACAGCTGCATTATGAAAAGCAAGCAACTCCTTTCACTAAATAGGAAAGTATTAAACCAATGAGTCTTTCCTGTACTAATTTATGGATCAGAAACTTGGAGTATGACAAAGTGCCTAAAACATAAAGATAGAAGTGCCCATAGAGGAAAGGAGAGGATATTGTTAGGCAGTTCTTGGAGATACACAAAGAGAACCTCTTGGATAAGAGAACAAACAAAGTAAAAGATAATTTCATATCATACAAAAAAAAAGGAAATGGTCCTGGACATATCATCTATTTTGAAGACATGATAACAGATGAACTACTAGCTCGTCAACTGTAGCAAGCCTCACGTGTTGCTTTAATGACAGACTGTGGGGAATGTCACACAAACCACACTAGTCAAACCCGCGCCAATGCGTCAAATGCGCGTGGAGTCGTCTCAAAATTGGGTGACATATAGGACTACATTGCATCTCTCTATACCACCCCCTCCTCTCCTCCCTCTCCCTCCACTAATACCACCCTCAATAATTGCTGACGCGCTCCAACCATATAACTTCCAAACAGCAGCAACATTGGTTTGGGAAAAGAAAATGTATATATGGCCGGATTCAGGTATGTATTTCGAAGATGTTGATGTACTTTTCAACCGTATGCTAAAGCAACATAATGGGAACCTAGAGATGGAGCTGTAGGAAGGGATAGACAGATTAACAGATGGAGGGATGAGACCCAAAGGTTTGCTGGGGTGAGATGGAACAGGCTAACATCTGGTTGGTTAGAGTGGAAACGATTGGTTAAGGCCTTTGTCCTGCAGTGGACAAACGAAGGCTGACAATGCTGATGATGGTGAATACTCACAGTTCCCAGTAGATGTCAGCAAGGTTGGTCATGTCATCCACCAATTGTACTCATACATAATCTACACATTAAGGGGAGTTGGGCCGTTTTTATGGTCCCCTTTCTCCCTCATATTTAGCCCCATTAGTTATCATATTTTAAGATTTTGCCCCATTAGTTTGTCGATTTTAAGACCTTTCGCCCCATTTCCTTGTCAAAATTAAGACCTTTCCTGCTATTTAGGTGTCGATTTGTTTTCCTGGCTAACGATAGTGAGCCTGTAATTTTGGAAGAATTGGCCTTCGGCTGGGACATAATTCTACAGAAAAAATTACAAATTAATCTACAATAGGGGTCTAATGGATATTTGTTTAAAGTTTGATGGAAATCTAGGGAGGACACTAGAAAAATAATAAATAAATTTAAAAATGGACCAAAAAGTGAATCATCCCCCCTTAAAAGTCTATCAATTGCCAGACGTTTTGATCTCCAAGAGGGGGAGGGGTCATGCACGATTTGTCTCCTTCAAGACAATCCATTCGATTCCTTACTTTTCTTATGGGAGATGATTCCTAGCCCCACTCCCGATTTTTGTGTATAGTGTGTGGTGTGCATATGGAATGTTATATCGTGGTGTTAGAAAGGCAGAGAACGTGAATATAGTCTGTGCCCAGTGTAATCAACCCGCCCATGCCTATCAGGTGCTAACATATATTTATCTACCACACCTGTAATGTCCGCCATCGCATCATGGAGGGCCATGCAAAAAGTTCAATAAACCTACGATGCTCTGACTAAGGAGCGAATCTGTAATCTAATAAACAAAAATAGAAAGGAAGACAAGCAATAACAGACCTAGTACTAGGTGACTTGTTGATAAAAAGATTGCCACAACAATCAACTTCAAGCGCAAGCAACCCACACAACAGAAGTAACACACATTTGGTTATGCTGGTGCAAAGAAATTTTAACTTGTGGACTCACAATATTTGGTGTAAGAAATCTGTTATACCAGTGCCCCTGGGTCGGGAAGGGCCGCCCACGCCTCTCAACCCTCTGAGGGGGCCACCTACAGTATCGACACCACCAAAGGCACCACTTACCACAGGGGACGAAGGAAACACCTGTGGACTACCTCCAACACAGCGGGACGTAAGGAGGACGCCTCGGAGAGAAGCCACACCACCTCGCACTACTCCTGCACCTTTGGGACGTTCCGAGAAGCAACATTCCCTCCAAGCAGCCTTGGACAACAATACCGGAGCCAAAGATACCCGAGGATTACCTCCGACACCTCGGGACCTACGGAGAGCATCCTCGAGAGAAAGCATGCCTCCCTTGGCCCTACTCCTGCACCTTCGGGAGTCTCCCGAGTAACTGGCGAAACCGGGAAAGTGCCCCGGATTCGGCTGACGCCCCCAAGAAAGGGTACAGTGTTCAAGGAGCCCCGGAAAACCCCAAACACCGAAGGGCGCCGGACATGGAAACTGTCCCTGTCGGAGTGAAGACAACCTCAGAATTCCCCAGTGCTTCTAAATAAATTAGTGTCCCCTGGCCAGAAGAAGAAAACCGGGACCTGTAGCAGTAGCTCCTCAGCTTGGCCAGTTACCCCTAAAAAACATGTGGCAGAAAATTGGAAAAGAACAGCAAGAATAAAAAGAAAGAAGAAAGCCGCGCATCATCACAATAAACAATGTCATTGGCGGAGTCTGCGGAAACGGTGACGTCATCATCCCAGCCATCTACCTCATTGGGTGGCCCCCCAACAAAGATGGCTGCTGCCGGGGCGGGGCCGTGGTATTGGACCTTAGAAGGGCTCAAGAACAGAGTTAAAGCCAAGTTGCCCGTCCATTCACCTCCAACACCCAGGTCCGAGGGACACAAGCCTACTGTCACCCTAAACAAGGCCAGGGTGGCTCTTTTTAAATTAAATAACTCTTCCCTGTACAGTAACTCTAAGTTTGCAAAATAAGCAGGCCGACTCTAGGTCGGCAGACAAATTATAATCCTTGCCAGGAGTCCCAGGAGTCTCCCAAGAGTTCATCTTAAACAGGCTGTTGGTGACAAGGAAGTTATTTAACCAAGAAAGAGGATCCTACCTGATCTCCTGTTTTCCTGGGTACAAACCTCGTGTCAGAGATAATACATTAGATCCGTCTATATACGAAAGTTAAGGCTTGTTAAGTTCCCTTCCATTTCAAAATTTAAGGTCAATTTACCCACAATACAAACTAACTTAATGTAAATTTTCACTTAACCGTACCTGCTCGACTGTAAGTAACCACTAAGTTACCAGATTCCCTGATACTGTTAAGTGACCAGAGCATACCTACTGTACATTCACTTACACTTATAAACTCAAGTTAGTTCGCCCCACTGTCCTTAAACTTACTTGTTCCCTTTCGTATAAATCTTACATTTTAGAAATTATCATAATGTGTGTTAGTTTAAGGATATAACCAGGTTAGGTAGAATAGTTGGTTAAACCATGTTAGGAAGACGTTTTGAGGTACGTTCCTATATAGGTTATTGTAAGGGTTAACCGTTTGGGAGGTTACCTTATGTAGTTATAGGTTGATTGAATAGACTGGTAGAATCTCTGTGTTTGCGTTCTGCCCTCTCGTAGATAGATAGATAAGATAGAGAGATTGTTCTATTCTTATTTAGTAATAGTAATGCTGCCACCCTAACCTTATACCTTAAAAAATATAGGTAAAGGAATTAAAAGCTCTGTATCCAAAACCACGTAGATTTATTCAAACAAAGTAGATTTAAAATAGTACAAAGATAATTCCTCTAAGGCGTGAGGAATCTCCTAGGGCCTGTTGTCTTGCCCATAATTCGAGTCTAAGTGTCGTCAAAACCTCCTCTCCTACCTTCACTACACACCTCAGGCACACCCCAGGCACATGATCTTAACTTCCGATTCACATGCACAGAGCCTGGGTGACAACCCAAAAGTGCAAGTGAGCTTAAAGGGCGTGAGAAAGGATCTGACTTGGTAAAAACTAGAAGGGAGGAAGTACAGGAAGTTACAATGAATAACTCTTGAGATTGTACAGTACCACGCTTAAATATGTAGACACTGTAAATCACCTTAAAATTATATGAGAGTTGAATATAATGATTCCTATAATAATGATTGAACCTAACACGTAATAGGTGTTAATACTTCACATATTACCCATTCACTGTTCATTAGACTTGCTCCTTCACATCATTCCTTTATCCCTAACCTAGCTTCTAAACTCTGATCTTAAACTTTATTCCTAATGATTCCCTTTGCTATACTTTTGTTTTGTCGGTAACTCTGTCTCGAGTCGTCATGTACATTCCTTTGCGAGCAGCCGTATCCATCGACTTTGTTGCATTTTTTGTGTAACCATACTTAGTATTAGTGTTGTATATAAATTGCACATAAACGTATTTGTTTGTCACAGTCTGCCGGTCCTATTGACAGCAGAGTTCAGTTGTCTCAGAAACTATTTACATTCACAAGGGCAACGGAGTTCAATTTCGACCCTGTCCAGTGAAATTATCGGGAGCCTCAGTCTCAGTTATTACTAGTGTCTTGACTAAATAAATGTGTATGAATTGTTTTTATGTGACTTATTTATAAATCACGGAGAACCTAAGTTATGTCAGTATAATAAAAACTTTATAAAGGGCGGAGCCTCAAGAAATCTCATAAGCCGAAAAAGCCGAATTTAATGCGGTGACCCAGCCAGCACATATTTCAGGAGCCAATGGGAGGGTGGCTGGAACCTAAGTAGCGAGCCTTATAAGTCCCGGATCTTTCAGCAGTTCAACAGAACATCAAAGACTTCCCATATGAACTGGTCCTGAGACCAGTCGGGTGAACAGCCAAGGCACTACTAGAGCTGAAAAAGATAATTGTGAAAACATCAGGGATGACATCCCTATTCTTAAAGAAGAAAGAGGTATTAATGAAACCCATTTTGTTGCTGCAGCCACCACTCGACTCAGTCCTGGTGTTTGAGTGCCCCAAGTTACAGGAGCTGAGGTGACCGATATCTGGCTACATCCCGAGTGAAACAGGAGCTCAACCAATTTTGAAATGACAAAGCTGCCTTGAACCAGTGAAGCTGACTGTACCTGATGAGGAACTACCCTGTACCAGAGAAAGGGGCCACCTGAGCCTGACGTGGGAGCTGTCCTCTACCTGAGGTAGGGACTACCTGTGTATGATGAAGGAGCTGGCCTGTACCTGAGGAATTATATATATATATTAAAACTCGCTAGAAAACTTTAAACAATGGAACACCAAACTTTCGTCTATTCTCTCAAATCATCTTCAGGGTTGTATTACCCTGAAGAAGTATTGGGAGAATAGACGAAAGCTTGGTGTTCCATTGATTCAATTTTCCAAGCGAGTTTTACTACATAATTTAATCACAATTATTTGTGACTTAGCCTCCATATATACAGGGTGTTCCAGAAATATGTGCCGAAAATCAGGGGATGTATTCCTGACACATAATTGAATGTAAATTACTAAATGACCATATAAGCAAATATCAATAGTTGTCGAGTTACAGCACCTAACAGGTCTGCTTCAATGTGTTTTACTCCGGGAATTGCTTGTAAATGAAACATTTACCAATGACAACGTGATTTATTAACAAAATACAACTGTATTTCCAGTATGACGACAACATTTACAGTAAATGTTCAAAATTCCGTGTAAATGAAACATTTACCAAGGACAACGTGATTTATTAACAAAATACCCAAGCAAAACCTTGGTCGTTTATGGTATGTTACCGCGTACAGGGTGATAACACTATCTCTCTCTCTCTCTCTCTCTCCAGTATCTGATACTGCACACACGAACGTATCATTACGATTCTTATTACTAACTTAGGTACAGGTTATCACATACTGTACATTCTACAGCTTTCGGCACATTCCTGACAAACATGTCATCTTTGCTGTGTGCTGTATTTACTTTACGGTCGTTAAGTAATTTCGCATCTGTCTCAGACATTTTGTACAATCCCTGGATTTAAACACATTCCTGGCAGACCTCGGAGGTGCTGTAACTCGAAAACTATTGAGAATTGCCAATATGGTCATTTCGTAATTTACATTCAATTATGTGTCAGGAATACATCCCCTGATTTTCGGCACATATTTCTGGAACACCCTGTATATATATACGTTTTTTTTTAAATTGAACATAAAGTGTAATTACAATTGTACCTTAAGCACTACAATTTAAAACAACACTGAGTATACAATATGTAATGAGCTACAACTATATTTAATATCACTATACAATCGCTGGGTTTGTTAGCACTTCTTTTAAAATTAACACAGACATTTATATTTAGTAATCACAGTAAATGTCAGATAAACTATATACTTTAATGTTGCCTTTAAATGGAAATGCAGCACAATTCTGTTGTGTTACAATGTGAGTCATAGTGACATTACATTCTTTCATAAGGATGATGCAAAAATAGCTATGGTTGTCAGAATTCTGGAAGATAAAATTCGGAATACACAAATACAATCTCAAAAGGTTACTTCTCATATTTCACTATTATATTGATGAATGGAGACACTTTTGGGTACATTAAATAAAGTAAAATATAACTTACTGCGTTATGTATCTTGCAATATGACTGTTTTAATATACACGGCAGTTAACTGAGAATACAAACATATTAATATAATTTTTGAAGAATTTCTGGACCTGCTATTTTTTCCATTAGTCATGAAATATATATAATTTCCTATATAAATAATGCAATATATTATTATCGAAGGTATGAAATATTTATGATTTCAATTTACATGGAAGAATTCTACAATTGAAAACAGAAAAAGTAGGGAAGAAATTAGTGATGTATATATATCACTATATATATATAAAACTATACTTAGTACCCGTCTTGCAACACAATCCCACCCCTTCTCTGTGCAAATGTGAAAACAAATTACTGAATGCTTTGAAAATAAAAACAAACAAATATACAAATAGTATTTGAGTGAATACCAACTCATTAAAACTTAAATGCAATGATAATTTTTGTTTTATCTACAGTATATCGTCAATAAACATTTGTAGGTTGAACATGAAATACTATCTACTGTATATATGAAATGGAATAACCTATTTGGAAAATACACGAAACACTAAACAATATATATAAGGAGGTACTATACAATGAACCATTCATCCTATGAAACTCTCGAAAATTGAAACCCAAAAATGTCTACTTTAATCTGTGTGTGATAACCCGGGTTCGAATCCTGGCGGATCATATATACTTTAATTAATTTCATTGGGAGTGTTTGGTGTTGTGGTGAAATTAATAAAATATAGATTAAAGTATATAATTTAGTTGAAGATTCATAGTTATTTAAGAATGGCTTTAGTTTGTGGATGAAAATATATTATATAATACATAGGCTATTGCTATCAGTACACCTATCTTAACCCGTACAGCCCCAGCGACGCACCTGACGCGTCGGCGATGTATGTAACGCACAGCCCCAGAGACGCGCCTGGCGCGTCATCCTAATTGCGCCGACCGTAACCTCAGGTGTAGCCACTCAAGAGGACTCAGATTTGTATGGGAACTGTGTACGTATCCCACGCAACCGTGCCGATGGTTGAAAACTCTCAAAGTCCACGTGCGTGCGCGTGAGTGCGCAATAACCTGTTTTTTTGGGGTAATTGCCTTAAATCTTTTACTCTTGTAAAATACGTTTTCGGGGGCTCTGTAGGACCATTCTTTAAGCTTTCTGAGCGGTTTTTCGTGGTTTTTCCTTCATTCCTAACCCATTCGCTATTGTTTCTGGAATAAAACCATTTTTTGAAAACCGGCCGGGTTCTGGTGAACATACATTACAAAACTAGCCGGGGCTGGACGGGTTAAATACTAAATTCATTCAAGCGTCAAACATGTTTCGTCTCATTGCAGTTCTCATGTTCGAACACACGAATCTTGAGATTCCTTATGGAGCTCCAGTTTTACAGCTAGAACATGTAACAGCATAAACGATGTTCGAACACAGAAGCTTGGGGATCGTATTTTACATTGAAAAAAAAAGCACCAATAGGGAATGAATTATTGAAAATAAATATAAACGAAGCTTGTGGGTAAGCCTGATTTTGGATTATATAATTTATTTATAATGTTGTAGCTTGAATAGCCATAAAAAAGAAAACTAATACATCTGATAGTATCTCTCATTTTTAACTCTTCGCTCAAACATTTTCTAAAATCTAAGCCTTGGATGATTCCGGTGCTATTCATCCCTCTCCACTCCACTCTCTCTTAATTATTATGCCTATTATCCTAATATCCTCTATGGATGTACTGTTTGCCCTCACTGGGCCTAATGGGAGATGGGCAGGTTATTCTAGCCCCCTTCTCCCTCGTGTTTAGCTCCATTGGTTTTGAAATTTTATGACATTTTAAGGCGATTCTAAGACCTTTCACCCCATTTATTTGTCAATATTAGGACCTTTCGTGTCGATTTTGTCCTGGCGAGCGATAGCAAACCTGAGCAGGCCTTGAGCCGGGACATTTTTCTACTGAAAAATTTACAAATTTATATTGAAGGGGGATCTAGGGGTTGTTCTTTTTTAAGCTACATGGAGGTCTAGCGAGGAAACTAATATTATATTGAATAAATCTATCAACCTGCCAAAATAAATCCCCTATCCCCTTAACCCCGGAGCTGGTGGAAGACTCTTAATTAAGAGGTTTTACTGGGCGGCTGCGGGAAGACTCTTAAGAACCAAGGCCCAAAATAACACTTTTAAAACACCCCAGTAGCACTAAAAAAAGGCAATTTGTCTTTAGGTGAAATAATTCCCCTCCATTACTTGCTACCACTCCTACACATGTGTCCCAACCCCCCCTTTCCCCTCCTCCTCAATTATCAGGTATTTTCTCTATTATTACCGATATTTATAGAGTATTTTCGTGGGTGGACGGGTGGGAGAGAGAGGGGTGGTGGAGGAGTGTATATCCGACCCTCCAAGCCAGTCTGAGTCCACCCCTTGTCGCTCACCACTCAAGGTCAGATTACGACCGCGGGGCTAAAATATACGATTTTTACCAGCCAATTGCTTTTACCATATGTTTTATTACTTTCCAATGTTCATATGTTCATATTAAAAGTAGAATAGGCACATATGGATAAGTATTAATTATATACATGATAAATTGACAATTTTAGTCAGGAATGAATCAGAATACCTTCGCATGGTGGGCACTTTCAAATACCATAGCTTAGCAGCTGCAGAGTTAATATCTGCTTTCAGATCTGGAGTACAGCTTCCTTAGGGGCTGCTCTTCTCTGGAGTTTGGCGAGATCTTTTATATTACGCTGGACATATTGAAAGCCTTCGATAGAATGGCACATATCTTTAATTTCTAAACTACCCTCCTTCGGTTTCTATCCCTCTATCTGTGCCATTATATCAAATTCCCTTTCTGACCAGTCTCTAGTTGCAGTTGTGGACGGCCATCACTTACTTCCTTAACCTATCAACTCCTGTGTTCCTCAGAGTTCTGTCCTGTCTCCAGTTCTCTTTCCAGTATTTACTAACCCATGTCCTACAGTGGGGTTCCAACTTTCGCGGGCTTGAGAACCGAGCCTAGTCTGTGAATTTCTGAATTTTGTTGTATTCATATCTTCACGAAGAAATAGCCTTAACTAGGTTAGGTATATATAAGGAAGAGATCGCACTCGCTAATATCTTGCAATAGGTGAATACTAAAACTCTCTACATCAAGTAGTCTTGTTCTGATGGTGAAAATACTAGGGTAAGCTTTGCTGCATTTCGGGTAATATAGGGAGTCTCTGGATATTTAATTTATTTTTGGATATTCGAGCATGCATACTGTATATATTTCTGCAAATGAATGGCCTAACGTACAGTAGGCTATGCACTGTATATGTCAAGAGTCAGCACTTGCTGTTGTCTTGCAATAATTTAAGACTAGAATAGTGTACACCAAGTGGTTCTAATATGAGGTAAAACAATAAATGTGTTAGTTTCGTCCCGTAACAAATTTTCCTTCGATTACACAGTTTTCATTTTGGCGGCGACGGCTTCAGTTTGTTTACTCGTTCAACTATTGATTGTTGATTATAGATTATGGATGATTATTGATTACTGTATACTGATTATTGATTATTGTAATATTTTACCATTGTAACCATACTTAAATCACTGTCCACTGTATTCATGCATAGTTTTGGACTGCAGAAAATAATTGATTGCTTGCTTTTCACCCTGACTCAAGCACGACGCAACTGACTGACTATGAGTGTATGTTGTTCTGTGTGTTGTGGTCTACCCACCATGACAACCAGGCTTTCTCTAGTGCAGTGTTAAGTGTTTTTATAGCCCTGTAATAAGCAGTCATCAGGTGAGCGTGGTGACGACTCTATTTGCCCGCCAGAGGAGCCATCCGGGTGGCAAAATTTTAGCCGGCAGTTCCGCCAAACCGGACACGCGGTACCACTGTACACTCAGAAGTTTGGTAACACTGCCCCACCATTATCATATTATATTAGATTAACCTAACCTAACTTAACCCCCTCAGACTGAAATAGTTAACTTACTGACGTGGAGGCGGACCACACAGTATTATCCCCACAACTGTCAAAATCTCACTGAGGGACCGTTAAAAGTCGGAGGAACTTGGGGTTGCCACCATTCGACAGATTCTGATCTAACTTACCTAACTTACTGAGGCCCAAATGACGCTAGAGCGTCATATAACTTATTAAGAGAGATATTCAGATAGGTTCATATGACGCACTAGCGTCATATGAGTAGTTGGGCGGAACCGCCATATGACGCACTAGCGTCATATGAGTCGGAGGGGGTTAACCTAGCCTAACCTAACCTAACCTAATCTAATCTAATTTTATATAACTAAAATAAAAAAATAAAATAATAAAAAACACCAGATCCTAACCAAACCTATTATAAACTAATTTTATATAACTAAAATAACAAAATAAAATTATAAAATACACTAGATTCGAGTGGGCTCGAACACTGGCTTTCTTGGGTATGTGGTCAGACCTCTACCAACTGAGCTACGAGGTGACATGCTAATTACGGTTTGAAGGCTATATTTAAACGTGGTTGGGCCTCTCTCTCTCTCTCTCTCATGTTTATGGTGGGGCAGTAGTGCCAAACTTCTGAGTGTACAGTGGTGCCGCGTGTCCGGTTTGCCGGAACTGCCGGCTAAAAAAAAATTTGCTTCCGGGTGGGTTGAGTTCATGATCTATTCAACTATACTTCTAGTCCAATTCACCAATAAGCTGATGACTCCAGCTTACAATATTAAAGTATTATTCCACTACGAACCATCACGCAAATACCGCAAAACTAACGTGATGAGGCCATAGCATGCCAATCTTCTGATCTATCAACTAATTTTGGGCAGAGAGAATGTAGTTACTTTTAATGATTCCAAGACCCAATATCTTCATCTACCTAACCATCACAATCTTCCATGTGACTATTCCCAACTTTTCAGCAATACCCAAATCAACTCTTCATCTTCTCTCAATATTCTTAGTGTCTTTTTCGGTGACCGGTCAACTCAACCAGTAGACCATTTCAACCAGTAGCTCTCAACCAGTACCAAATCAACCAATACGGTTAGGTTAGGTTAGGTTAGGTTAGTACTATATTTTGGCACTGGTTTGGTTGGTCTGGGTTAATTTGGCACTGGTTGAGAGCTACTGGTTGAAATGGTCTACTGGTTGAGATGACATGGAAGCGTCTTTTTCTTATGCGCTTTCTGGGAATGATCATATTACCACAATTGCTAAAACACAGCTTCTTTCTCTGTACAGGGATACAGTGAACCAATGTATCGAGTATTGTTGAAATGTGTGGTGGGAAGGGTCCACCTATACCGCATTTCTCGGAAGGGTAGAATGAAAAGCATGTACTCTTATCAATTCACTTCCTCTAACTAATGTTATTACCCAACAACCTGTACATGCCACAATGTTGCATATCTCCCTCTTCCCTCTTCTACCGCTATTACAATAATTAAGGTTTCCTTCAGAGCGTTTTCAGTGAATACCTCCTGCCTTACAGAGAGTAGGGGGCACCCATCTTTCCACACATTTCATCTCCTATTCTGTCAAATGCTCTAACCCAAGAGTGAATAGTTGTTCCCAGTCATATTTTAGAAGCATTAATTATGCGGTGGAAATGTTTAATCAGATTCTTAAAACATTTTATAGGATTACATTTGTAAAGTAGAGGTGTAAACATTTGAAGTGCCCTAGCTAATAAAGTATGTGAACATTTATTTTTATGGTCAATTTAGATATCATTACAGAAAGAATATTTTTAAGCTTTTGAGTAGCAATTTTCTGGCTGTCAGCTTTCGAATTATATTCACAAATTATTTTAGAATTAATAATTGTTTCTGACGTAAGGATCAAATACCTGACCAATTGTGCTCTAACATTATTTATAAATGCACATGTCCTGGCTGTCAGACCGAGTAAATTGGATGTTCAGTCCTTAACCCCTTCACCACCATTACATAATTTCATCATATTCTGGTTACCATTACGCAAATGTCTTTACTTTATAATCTACCTCGACGACTCAAATGGGTATATACGATCTCAATAAACTCACTTATTACCATGAGTCCTTCTTAAACTGCATAAGATAGTCTAAATTTAGCCAGAATCAATGGTAAAAAGGAGTCATAATGCTGAAGGGGTTAATGATATGCAAGGTAGGCTACAAATATGTTGATTGTACTTTAACAATAAACGTCAAATGCTAAGCAGTATATTACATTATAGGCCTATTGATGCATTTGAGACATTACATTAATGTATTAATCTCCGTTTTGCTTAATAAACAACATAGGATTTGTGGTTGTATTATGTACAGACGCGTGTGTTACGCCCCTCTGAGACTAGAAGCTAGGTAATAGTTTACAAGTAATTCGACCCGATTATCCAGAGGTGTAGACACCCCAGAGGGACAACACAAAGACAGACGTGAGAGGATATAGACGCTAACTAGTATAAGTACCAGAAACCAAAGTTCTTATGGCACTATGATAATATAGGTCTCTATAATCTAAGTGATTATTAGAGTATATCCTCTCCCCACCAGACACCCCCTAGCAGGCACTATTATAACAATCCCAGGTATATAGGTCAAACAAAATATGTGTATGGCTTGAGCAAAAGAATAAATAGTCACCAGAGTAAAACAACAAAGAAACACTCACACTAATACATATAAGAAACAGGGGAAAAATTATAACCAATATATTTATAAAAGAATTTTAATAAAATAAAGTTTTACTTACAAGGTGTTATTCAAGTTTTAACATTATTAATTACGTTAATAAATAAACTAAGTGAATTTAATGTTTATAAATAAAGTAAATATTTATTTATAAAGAAATATTAAAGAAAACTAAAACAAATAAAATATCAAATTAAATGTTAATATTAAATTAAAATGAGATTAAGTCCTGGAGCAACTCACAACCACTCCTATCATCTCCACACTGCTAGGCCCCCACAGGCAGTACGTCGAGAAAGGCGAGGCGGACAATCCAGGCTTGTAGAATCCAATAAGCACCACCCGTCGAGAACACCACCAGATATGAACTGCCTAAGCTCTCCAGCTCAAACCCTATGTCACCTCTCTTTATGTGCGATGTACCAAGAAGCGCAAGTGGGTACGTAGTGGTGAGGAGCCGAACTATTGAAGTCCCGTATGCCATTGTGGGTCATACGGTTCATTGAGGGGTTCAGTCTGGAGTCAAAACGGCTTCCTTTGATAGTAGAGAGAGTGAACCCGGGTGAGCGAGCGAGGCAGGCGAGGCAGGCGAGGCGGGAGGGGGGTACAGTCACTGACAACAGGCAGTACAGTCACAGCCAGTATATGACTGTGGGAAGAGCCTGCTTGATAAGAGCATAACACACCTCCCCCCACAAAACCTTTGTAATGGAGTGGAGAAGGTACTATACAGTATGCTCTGAGGATGAGGGCAGGTCTCGAGATAGGGTGTCCGCGATCCTGTTGTCAACCCCTCGTATGTGGCGCATGTTAAGTCTGTACTCCTGTAGCAACAAGGCCCATCTGAGAATGCGTTGATTGGAGTTCTTCATTCGATTAATAAACACAAGAGGGTTATGATCCGTGAAGATATTTAGAGGTGTAGAATCCTGTGGAAGATAGCACTCAAACTTTTTAACAGAGTTCACCAAAGCTAAACACTCCTTTTCAATAGTAGAGTAACTTCTCTGGTATCGTTTAAGCTTAGTCGAATGATAGGCCACAGGATGTAAGATACCACTTTTAGGATCCTCTTGCAAAAGCACTGCCCCAACACCTCGATCACTTGCGTCGACCTGGATATGGTAGGGCAAAGACGGGTCTGGCGAACGGAGTACCGGTTGAGATGAGAGGAGTTCCTTGAGACGGCTAAAGGACTCCGCACAGGCAGGGCTCCACTCAAACCTCTGTTTCTGACGGGAGAGATCAGTAAGAGGTAAGGAGACCCTGTGCAAAATTACTGCAGAATTTACGGTAGAATCCACACATCCCAAGGAATCTCATGAGGGACTTGCGGGTCGTAGGGGTAGGGTATTGCAGTATGGTCCGGATGTTGGCATCCTTGGGTCTCGTGTGTCCATGGCCTACCACGTGCCCAAGGTAGGTAACTGTGCCTCGGCCGAACGTTGACTTCGCTAGGTTTATCGTGAAGCCGGCACTGGCGAGGCACCCAACAACTTCCGCAACCTGACCACATGCTGTACCAAAGAGTCTGCAATGACCACAATGTCATCAAGATATGCATTAACACCTTCCAAGTTCTGAATAGTATGCGAGATGGTTCTTTGGAAAGTTGAGGGAGCATTTATCATACCAAAAGGCAGGACCTTATACTGATACAGACCAAAAGGGGTGATAAATGCAGAGATAACTTTAGCTCGGTCTGTAAGTCCTATCTGATAATAACCCTTTTGCAGGTCAACACTGGAAACAAATCTAGCCTGTCCCACTTCAACAAGCAAGTCATCTATACGTGGGAGAGGAAAAGCATCCGCTACCGTTACTGAATTAACTTTACGGTAGTCCATACACAATCGAAAAGAACCATCTGGCTTGGGGAAAAGTAGAGAAGGTGAAGCCCAAGGTGAATAACTTGGTTCAATTAAATAATTATCAAGAAGATTTTTGATTTCATATTTTAAAATAACCTTTTTGTGAGGACTAAGCCTGTAAGGCGATTGTTTTATAGGTTTTACATTTACATCACATAATTTAACATCATGATAGCGAGATTGACAGAATCCAGGACTATCTTTAATTACTGTAGGAAACCCAAGCAAGACTGATATTAAATCACTTTGTTGCTCCTTACTTATATCTTTACAGTACAGTTCAAAATGATCTAAGATTATACTGTTAACAGGATTACCACCAGGCGTGGGAACCGGAACACAATTTGAACAACAGTCTCTAGGTCGTCAACCTCCACTACGGGTTTTGTACAGTTGGTCAAAGTTCCAGCTGACCCACCCTCGCTCTGGGGCTCGCAGAATTATCTGGCAATACTGGTGTAGGAAGGAGGTGTGTCTTACAAAGATTGGGATTGGTAAATCTGATTTTGGCTATATCATTGTTGTTGTTGTTGTTGTTCCCTAAGCTGCCTGGCCGAACAGCCCCGAGTCCCTGAGGAAGGCCATGGCCACGATCGGGCTTTCCCACAGAGCTCTCATTGAGTGTAGATTGTGTTGTTGGCGTAAGTGGTTGTGTGAAATGCAGTCTTCTATGATGTGTTTAATGGTATGAGGTGCTGCGTTACATCCCGGGGAGGCGTCGACAACCGAGTCATCCAGTCTCTTCTGATAGCTCAAGAGAGCTGGATGGTGTCCGCATCTCAGCCTGGCCAGGTGGACTCTGTCCTCGCGAGGAAGGGAGGATTCGGAAATATGGATTTCGGGAGGTCGTGCATGCAGCTGCGTGTTGTTTGTGAGTGAGTGGATGGATCGGTGAGAGATATGAGTATGGATGTGCTTCTGGAAGTTGGTTCGGGGTGGGCAGGGAGGGAGAGAGGACAATAATTGTGTGTGATACCGTGTGCTGGGTGTTGTTTTGATATTTCTTGGTGTCTGTGGGTGTGTTGCCATGTAGTTTAGTGGGTGGTCTTGGTTTGTGGAGGCTGCTACCAGGAATTGAGTGCCTCTCATGTCCAGATGGTCTTTGACTTTGAGGATTTTGGTTTCTTGATGTAGGTGATCTGTGGGTGCAGTAGCTGTGCAGCCTGTAATGATCTTCAGGGCTTTGTTTTGAATAGTCTGTAAGGTCTTATGATGTGTTTCAGCTAGGTTAGAAGCCCAAGCTGGGCTTGCATATTCCATCACTGATCTTATGTATAGTTTATATACTGTGGTGGTAGTTTCTTTGTTGTGTCCAAATTTTGTGTGAGGAAGTGACCTGAGGGCGTTAAGTCTGGGTGTCGGTTTCTTTTTAATGTTTGTGGTGTGCTGTTTGAATGTCATATGAGTATCATTTGTTACTCCTAGGATTTTGGGTGTGTGTGTATGTGTTAGGGGTGTGTTGTTTATGGTGAGTTGAGGGATGTATTCGTGTTCTCCTGTCCAGCTTGTGAGCAGGGTTGCGGTGGATTTGGCTGGGGCTAGATTAAGTCTGTTTGTAGTGCACCAGCCATGTAGTGTGTTGAGGTAGGGTTGAAGGAGATCTGTTGCTCTTTTTGAGTCATGGTGTGTGCATGTGAGTGTTAGGTCATCTGCATAGGAGGCTAAGTTTATTTGGGGCGTATTGGGTGTAGTTATATCATGCATGTACAGATTGAAGAGTGCGGGCGATAGGACGGATCCTTGTGGGACTCCGTTTGGATAGTTTCTGATTTTAGATGAATGACCGGCAAAAGATATGAGTGCACATTTGCCTGCTAGGAAGTTGGCCAGCCACCTTTTTGTGTTGTTGTGCATGTTTGTGTTGTAGATTTTGTTTGCTAGGTTGTGGCGGGGGATGGCATCGAAGGCTTTACTAATGTCGAGTGTGGCTAATAGTGATCTGTGTGGTGGTCTAGCTAAGTTGATGCCGTCAAAAGCTCTTTGTGTAAGGTCTGTGAGGAGTGTTTGTGGAGTGCAGTGGCCTAAAGCCATGTGTTGGAGCTAGGGGTAGGTCAGGTGTAATTAGTTGTAATACTAGGCATTCCATGACTTTGGAGGGGGAGCAAAGGAGTGTGATGGGGCGGTGCGAGGAGGGTAGCGTGGGGTCTTTGATGGGTTTGGGGAATGTGATGATGATACCATGCTTCCAAGTGTCTGGTATTGTGTTGTGTGAATAGCTGTAGTTTGATATGGTAGTGAGTGCTTGTATGCCTTGTGGTCTCAGGTCCTATATCATTGTTAGAACATATACTAAACAAGGGAAAGTAAGCCTATCTCAAATAAAAATGCATACATCGCTATGTATGATCCCGAATAATCACCCAATGTTCGTAGATTTGCTTAAATATTAAAGTTATTATATCCGCTGATTGGCAACGCATATAAAACCTGTTGGCTGCCACGACATACTTTACTCAATTGTATAAGAATATATATTTCTGTTTTATTGGTGGCTGCTTAATGAAGGAGCATTTAGTCTTCACAACGTGAACATTACATAGTCTAATTTGCAGTAATATACAAGACAGACACAGGTAACACATTAATAGCAAGTGGCAACTCTGCACCGCTACACCAGTATTGCCAGCTAATTCTGAGAGCTCCAGAGCGAGGGTGGGTCAGCTGGAACTTTGACCAACTGTACATACAGTAACACACACTGGATCTTCCTCTGAGTCTCTGGCAAAATAGGGCTTAAGCTGGTTAACATGTACTAGGCGAGAACTCTTTTTATGATCAGGAGTCTCGATCACATAGTTTAGTTTAGACAACTTCGTAGAGACACGGTAAGGTCCCTGATATTTACCTTTTAGAAGTTTACCAGACACTGAGAGATAGAGAAGCACTTTGTAACCCACTTTGAATGATCTCTCCCTAGATTTCTTGTCATATTGTACTTTCATTTTTGACTGACTCTTCTTCATATTGGCAAGGGCAATCTCTCGGACTGTAGCCATTTTAAGCTTAAGTGAATTGATATATTCAGATACAGTGATAGAAGGATGTGAAGACGGATCTGTGAACCATGAATCCTTAAGGACTTTCAGAGGGCCTCGAATTTGTCTACCGTACAAAAGCTCAAATGGAGAATAGCCTAAAGATTCCTGAGGGGTCTCACGAATAGCAAAGAGAAGATAATCTATGTCCTCATCCCAATCTTTACTTGACTCTTGACAGTACTTCTTTACCATGGATTTAAATGTTTGGTGAAAGCGCTCGAGACACCCTTGTGTTTGTGGACGGTATGCTGTAGAGATCTGCTTGTTAATATTAAGTTCCTTTATAACTTGGAGTCATTAAATCACTAGTAAAATTTGTACCTTGATCAGTTTGTATAGATTTTGGAATGCCTACCCTAGTGAATAAATGTAACAAGGGATTAGCTACCTGCTTAGATTTAATGTCACGCATAGGGAAAGCCTCTGGGTATCTAGTTGAGGCACACATTACAGTCAATAGATATTGGTTACCCTTTTTTGTTCTAGGCAGAGGGCCCACACAATCTACAACAATTTTCTCAAATGGTTCAGATGTTATGGGAATTGGATGTAAAGGAGCTGGAGGAATCACATCAGAGGGCTTACCCACAACCTGACACACATGACATGTTTTGACATGTTTTTACATATTTCTCAACATCCCTTTTCATACCTGGCCAAAAGTAGTGTTGGATTAACTTTGTATATGTCTTTTTCTGTCCCAGATGACCTGATAAGCCGTCATGTGCTAAACTGATTACTGGATTTCGAATTGAACTTTGCAAAATTACTTGTGTAGTCTTAGACCAGGTATCATTGTCACTAAGCTCAGGCGGGTGATAACTACGCATTAAAACCCCATCTTGATAGAAAATATTAGGGTTTTTAGTGCTAGAAGTAACTTCATCGGCAATATGTCTTAAGGACGCTAATCTCGGATAAGAATTTTGTGAAACAATTAAATTGGAGTTCCTTAAATTCTGCTGGGCGAGGTCGTCCCGGACTGGTGTGGGAAGGTCCACCTCTGTCCTGCCCGATTGAGACCGGGTGACAGCGCACACAGGGAATATCTCTGGATCCGCAGCGTCTATCTCCTCGGTCGGGCCTGACGAGAGGGGAACCTCCCGCAACGCCAGAGCCGGAATCATCCCTGACCCAGCGACATCATTCCCGAGGAGAAAATCCACATCTGGAATGGACAAATCATTAATCACTGCAACTCTTACTTTACCTTTAACCAGATAACTGTCAAGCATTAACTCAGCCTCCTTCACCTGTTGTCCCACATCAACTGATTGCAAGTTTAAGGTTTTACCTGTATAGTTTACATTTGAATTATCAGATAATACTTTACGGCTGATGATACTCTGGCTGGATCCCGTGTCTCTTAGTATTGTTACCTTCGGACCTGTACAATCATTGTTAAGGAAAACTTTACCCGAGACCTTGAAACCTTCAAACAAGTCAGTGGAGGGCCTTGTGACATTGATACATGCCACAGGTTTATTCTGAATATTTTTACCTACTTGTGTATTTGCAAGTGCTAGTTTATAGGTAGCTGAAGTCCTACACCTGGGATGTGTACAAGTTAAGATGGTGTGACCTGTCTTTTTACAATAGGAACAATACATATCATTTGAAGCAGATCCTCGAGCATAGTCATATTAATAAAGAGTATTACTACCACTCACAAACTCAGAGCGACCAGAGGAAGACCTTACATTAACCTCTTTTGGTTGATGTTCCCTCGGGTGGTACTTCTGGATGAGTGAGTAGGCATCAGCAAGTTGGGCCACCTTCCTCAGGTCAGTCTCAACTTTCTCCTCGATGTAAACTAGTACCTGTGGTGACAACCTGCGCTTCCATTCTTCTAATGCAAAAAGGTTAACTAGATCAGAGAAAGAAGGGAGTGCTAACTTCTCAAGCCATTTTTTAAGAGTTCTAAGTTTGTCCATTGCAAAGTCTAGAAAAGTTAGTTTATAATTTTTTACCATGTTACGAAATTGCCGCCTGTAAGATTCAAGAGTTATCTCGTACACATCTAGAACAGCCTTTTTAACCTAGTCATAATCACTAACGTCCACTAGATTATTTACAACGAAAGCAGCCTTACCTACTAGTTTGAGTTTGATGGGCCACGTCCACTCAGTCTTGGGCCACTTAAGATGCTCGGCTGTTTTCTCAATGTTTAGGAAGGATTGCTCAGGGTCTATTTCTAGGAATTGAGGTAAGAGTGATACATTTTTAGCTAGGTTAAATGGCTTATTTTGCTTTTCGAGTTCTAGTCTCTCCCTCTCGATGGTCTTAGTTTCTTCAAGTTAAGTAACCTTAGCCATCTCTATGTTCCTATCCATCTCTCTAAGCCCCACCTCCTTCTCCAACTTTAAAATCTCTAACTGTTTAGCTTGTTTTAGTTTATCACGTTCTAACTAATTTTTGGCAGGTTCTAACTAGTTAGCTTGTTGTCTATCCTTCTCATTTTGTTCCTCCTTATATTTCAGTATTATTATCTCTAGTTCCTTGGCCTGTTCTAGTTTGGCACGTTCTAACTCTCTCAAGTCTCCAAGTCTTTCATGCTCAAAAGCTAACCTTGATTCAGACCATGGTTCGTGAACAGAAACGGCAGAATACTGGCTAGTAGTGTCCTCTACATCTACTGCTGAAGGATCTGGTATTCCACTAGCTGATGTTATATCTGAAGCTTCTGGGGGGAAGAGTCCCTTACTCATTAATCCATTAATAACTAGGTTCTTTATCTGTAGTTTAGTAAGAGAGCTTTCGAAATGGATGTCAAAATTTAAAGCTATGTACTTCCAGATATCCTTGTTCAGATCATGTTCACGAAGTTGCTCTAAATCAGGAGCCCTGCAAAATTCCTTTACACTAAATGAGCTAGACATGTTGAATGGTTGGCGGAAGGAAAAAAAAAGAAAAACAACATTTATGTTACCACTCACTTACCTGAGGAGAACTAGCAGTGGGCCAACCTACACTACTAAATGCTCAGGCCTAACTGGTAGAGTAGTATGGACGCATTTCATGAGACATATTTAGCATTTTACTGTCTTAATACATACTGTGAAGATAATGCGGGGAATTAGTGCCAATAATATAACACTAATGAACAGATACTATGAATCAGATAGGACATCAGCAATACCCAGTTAAAATATGCCAATGGAGAGAATAATGTGTACAGGCAAGTCTGCAGTTAGGTTCTCGGTACCCACTTACATTTAATCTGATTCCTAGTTTCCGTGACGCACACTACTGACATGATAGGACATGATAGGACATGATGAAGAGGCATGAGGTGAAAGCACAAGGCAGACAAGATCCTACTTCAATCCTAATCACTAATATTTGATGAAGGTAGTCATGCCATTGATCTTCTAATATATTGATGATAAGATGGAGAGTCTATCCTACTCTGAAAATGATTTGGATTATATGATTTGACTCAGGTGGAAGACCGGGGTGCAGGGATTCAATTCCTGTCACCGAAGATACCCATAGAGAATACTAGATACTGCCTGTCAGAGTATGAATGACTAGTATGAGGAAGGGTATGATTTGAGCACTATTCTGGTAGTGTACGGGTTTTACATATAGACACTTAACCCTTAGTGTGTACTCAGCTTATGTTATTACTGTAACTTTACAAACCTAACCACATATTAATATATATAGAACACAATAATTGAAAGAGCCACATCAATATACATAACCACGTACAACATAACCATTTTAATAAGTAAGGACAAATTATGATTAGTAATAATTAATAATACAAATTAGCACAATTATTTATAAATACAAAACCCTGTGTATATATATATATATATATATATATATATATATATATATATATGCAAGTGCGAGAGGTCTATCAATATCTTATCTGGTGAACATATTAAACGTCACTCAAGCTCATACACAACAAATTAAAGATCCTGGTCAGGCCCCCATTTATGTTACGCCCCTCTGAGACTAGAAGCTAGGTAATAGTTTACAAGTAATTCGACCTGATTATCCAGAGGTGTAGACACCCCAGAGGGACAACACAAAGACAGACGTGAGAGGATATAGACGCTAACTAGTATAAGTACCAGAATCCCAAGTTCTTATGGCACTATGATAATATATGTCTCTATAATCTAAGTGATTATTAGAGTATACCCTCTCCCCACCAGACACTATTATAACAATCCCAGGTATATAGGTCAAACAAAATATTAGTATGGCTTGAGCAAAAGAATAAATAGTCACCAGAGTAAAACAACAAAGAAACACTCACACTAATACATATAAGAAACAGGGGAAGAATTATAACCAATATATTTATAAAAGAATTTTAATAAAATAAAGTTTTACTTACAAGGTGTTATTAAAGTTTTAAAATGAATACGTTAAACAATTAAATCAAAAATGAATTTTGTTAATAAATAAACTAAGTCAATTTAATGTTTATAAATGAAGTAAATATTTAATTATAAAGAAATATTAAAGTGCACTAAAACAAATAAAATATCAAATTAAATTTTAATATTTAGTTAAAATGAGTTTAAGTCCTGGAGCAACTCACAACCACCCCTATCATCTCCACACTGCTAGGCCCCCACAGCCAGTACGTCGAGAAAGGTGAGGCGGACAATATAGGCTTGTAGAATCCAATAAGCACCACCCGTCGAGAACACCACCATATATGAACTGCCTAAGCTCTCCAGCTCAAACCCTATGTCACCTCTCTTTATGTGTGATGTACCAAGAAGCGCAAGTGGGTACGTAGTGGTGAGAAGCCGAACTATTGAAGTCCCGTATGCCATTGTGGGTCATACGGTTCATTGAGGGGTTCAGTCTGGAGTCAAGACGGCTTCCTTTGATAGGAGTAGAGAGATTGATTTTTGATTTTGCCCCGAGGGGCGAGTTTATTGAGCAGCGCCCCCCATCCTGTGAGGGGACAACCACTAGTAAGGCGATACATACTGCTCAAAGAGCCATTATTCCACTGAAACAACAGCATCGTCGTCTGGTTACATTCATATTTGTGTTTATAAGTCAGGTTGGCATTATTCAGATGCGTTATTATAGTTTCCTCATTTAATTGTCACATGGTCTGTATATACGTATTAAAAAAAAAAAAAAAAAAAAAAAAAAAAAAAAAAAAAAAAAAACTGTAGTGACTGAATTATTGATTGTCAGGTTGTAAATAATAGCACTACAGAACTAGTGCAATCGTATGAGGAGACTATTCATATTTGCATTACATCAATGATTATTGAGATCATAGTTAGCTGAATACAATTATTACAAAAATAGGCAATGGTATAAATCAACATAATACATAATTTATACAGGCGACATAATCATGATCCGGTTCGTTGTGCACTGGGAGCTAAGGTGTCTTGAGATCGCCTCGTACCCATACACAACGAACGTATTATAGTCTGCATGGTTGGTATCTAATTGAATATACTTAGTGGGTATTTCAAGAATGTCAGGGGGTAAGGAAATGTGATTTGTATATTAGAAGACTGTGATTAACGAGACTTGTAACATGTGGAGGGAGGTGGTAGAAAGAGAGGGATCTCGTTGGGGGTGGAAGTTTCGCTCCCAGGAATTTTCGTTCCTGTGGTATTTCAATAATAATAATAAAATAATAATAATAATAAGGGGACAACCACTGGTAAGGCAATACATACTGCTCAAAGAGCATTATTCTACTGTAACAACAGTATCGTCGTCTGGTGTTATTATAGTTTCCTCATTTGATTGCCACATATGCTGTATATACGTGCTCATGAAAAAAAAAAAAAAAAAAAAAAATGACTGAATTATTAATTGACAGGTAAATAATAGCACTACAAAACTAGTGCAATCATATGAGGAGGCTATTCATGTTTTCTTACTTCAGTGGTTATTGAGATCATATGTAGCTGAATACAATTATTACATACAAGATGTGACTAATATTTCGAACTACATTAATTATTATGCAATAATAGTACCACAAATATATTACAATCATATGAGGGACACTTCACATTCTTCATTACATACAACCGGTTATTGAGGTCATAGTTTAGCTGAATACACAGAGTCACATACATGATGTGACTATAGTACCAAACTACCGCAAGTTATAATGGAATTATAGTAATACAAATATTTTACAAGATGAGTTACATGGTTCAAATTCTTTATTACAATAATGGTGTATTGAGGGGATAGTTAGCGCAATATGACCATTGGAGAAGTTTTACAGGCCGATAGTACTATAAGATGTTAGTAGGGTGATGTGGTTATGGTGAGGAGAGGAAGGGGGGTTGTAGGAGGTAGCGGAATGGGTGGGAGAGAGAGGGAGGAGGAGTATGGGGGGGGTGGGGGGGGAGGCATAGAGAGTGTAAGGTACTCCAGGCGAGGAGGAAAGTGTATGAGAGGGTGAGGTGTTGTGTGTGTGTATGTCCCTTCTTAAACATCCTAGAGGGACCCTACCCGTCGTGAACCCAGTCAGCCAGACCCCAGCAGCCAATGCCTTCTCTATACATAATTATGTATAGAAAAAGGCATTGCCCCCAGAACCCAACAACACACAGCCACACAGATTCAGATTCATAATTCAAGATTATCTTCTATTTCCCATAAAATAATGATTCGGAGGGAAGGTGCAAGTGGTCGCTCCGGGAGTGCGACAGTGGCCGCATATCCGGAAGACGGTACTTGTACATCAAGCCACTTAGCCGAGAATATTGATGGACCAAATACATCAGTATGGTTAGGGGGTTTTGTAGGAGGTAGAGGAATGGGTGGTGAGGAGGAGAGAGGAGTAGGGGGGGGGGGGGGAGGGGTGGGGGGTAGGAGATGAGGGTAAGGTACTCCAGGGAGGAGGAAAGTGTGAGAGGGGAGGTTGGTGTGTGTGTGTGTATGTGTTGTAGGGTGGGACATACTACATATAAATAAGTGGTTTAAGGCCAGCGATAGTACTGGAAGATAAATATGGTAGTACAAAAAAAAAAAAAAAAAAAAAAATCTTAAAAGGGAAAGTTTGAATTCAACGCCAAGTCTACAGATATCGGCAGTAAGCAGCCGCTTCAACCTCCCCCCCCCCCGTACCTGACACAACATATCAAATAAGTAGGGAAGGAAACTGTTATACGTGCAATGAAATGAATGATATGAATGAATATATGACAAGGTGGGTTGAGGCGTGAAAGAAGGGAAGTTTTATATTGGTTGTACTTGTAGTAAGCGAGAAAGTGAAAAAGTAGGAGCATAAATGAGTGTCGGGGCTTGACCCCAACTTGCGTGAGTTGTTGATTTTAGTTTGGGGGTTTAGGGGAGGGCACTGTGGTATTGAGACACTATTTTCCGAGAGCCTCAGTCTATGGCACGTACAAGAAGGCTTGGAGATAAAAATGGGTGTTCAGGCAAAAGATAATTAATTTTGGGTGGTAAAAAGTTAATTTGGTGAAGTGAGATTCAGAAGCTCCTGATCGGTCAAAAAGTGGCATGGATGGCTGGGCTGTGGACGAGCCGGGATACCCCACCACCGCCTCTACCAGTCTGGACGAATCAGAATGAGTCTGGGTGAAGTGAATGAAAATATAAAACTTGGTACTGGAGGAATGTTTTAATGGATGGTATGGCCAATTTGTGGATGGTAAGGGTCCTAAAGTGGGCCGCAGCCAAGGCCTGGTTGTGTCAACTGCAGTCTTAGAGAAGATTTACACTGTCTTATGGAAGAGCTTAAAGATCAAGATTCAATTTAAGTTTAGGTAGCAAAAACAATATTCAGAAGGAAGATACTAGTAGTCCTCCGGGATGGATATGGCCGCATATCCGAAGGTAACTTAATTGTAGATCAAACCATTAGCAAAAAGAATAATTGAGGGACAATTATGCTTGCGACATATGCAAGGGTCATGTATATTGGCTTGCAAAAAGGATATTGAATTCGGCACTTAAAACCATTGATTTAAATAAAAGCTGTGTTAGAGGCTCAGAGGGATTTGTATATACTGTACATTGTCAATCTATTAAATGAGAATAGCAGTGATAAGTAAAGAAATACTGACTAGAGATTATAAGTGTGACATGATCAATGACCATATGAAAATGTGTAGAGGGCGTTACAAAGGGGTTAAGTGTGACCTTGTAAGAAAGAAGAGATGTGTGGAGGGGCAAGGGGGGCATACTTATAAGGTTCATGTTTCATTGTTATAGTACATATTATTGTGGGGGGGCAAAGATCTTGTGTTTTTTTAGTATGTTATTGATTACGTTATTCTTTAGCATGTATATTGCCTTGATCCTCACGTGTGGGTTAACTGATTATCCCTGTATTCCCTAATCGATGGGAAATTCCAGGCATACTAGTGCTCGAGACAGGGTGTTTTGTGGGAGCTCTGCAAACCCTACATTGCCTGGGCTCTTCTTCGACCTGCCAATTCAGCTTGCAAACGGATTACAATAGCCAAGCCTTATTCTTGCAATACTGAGTCTACCCACATACTCGTTGACCGTTTACCATAGGTGTATTTGGTCGTAAAAATGCTACTTGATTGATAGCTAGTTTATAGATCGGCTGGTATTATGCATGTATAGCTCTGTCTTCATCCACTCTGTCTTCTTGTGTCTTGTTAATTATAGTTCTCATTTGTGTCAATGACAGTGCAAGAATATGATCAGGTTCTTCTTTCTCCGAGGCCTCCTTGGCAAGCTTATCTGCCATTTCATTGCCTGGGATGCCCTACATGTGAAGGAATCCAGGCAAATTTGACCCCTAGCCCATTCTCCCCTACAACATGTTATCCACCGTCTGATATCTTGTACAAGGAAAGTGATAGGTGGGGGGTCCTGGGGGCTAGAGATAGCTTCCAAGGCCGCACTGCTGTCAGATAGGATAAGAATATTCTTTCCGCTTCGAAAGATACGCCCAATTCCCACCGCTATTGCCACCAGACCGTTTGAGTGGAGGAGGCCCAGTCCTGTAGCCTGGATAGTTCCCGTCTTCCTGAGCAAAGTTGCCACAACTCATAATAGTGATGGCAGCTCCTTGCCCTCCCAGTTACGGGTGTGTTACAGTGAGCCGTCCACAGTATACCTGATCAGTGTTCTCATCTGTCATATCTTCTATTAGTGACATTAAAGTTTGTCTTCAGAGAGTTTAGGACGGGATCTCAGACTTTTTTGGTCGAGTTAGTCTCGAGGTTGTATGTCACTATACTCTCAATAGTGGCCTTCCCAGGGCGGAAGG